>PVJC01005706.1:10065-58011 GCA_004026665.1 Murina feae
ACTTTTTTTTTTTTCAAAAAAAAAAAAAAAAAAAAAAGGAGAAGCAGGATATTTCTATCTCAAGTTTATTACCCAAGCACTCTGTAAAGGTGAATTTGCTTTGCACCCACCAACGTTTAGGTGAACATTTAATATGCTGTGGAGGTGGGGTGGAAATAACCATTTTTTTTCAAAAGGAACAAAGAGACATATGAACTCAGAAATAGGAAACACTTTTAAAATGGAAAGTCGCTTTCAATCAGTAAATTTTCTCCACTAGCCAGAATTCTTGAAAATACTTTAAAATCAGATTAAATGTTTGCTCTCAGCAGTCCTTTCTTATTCTTGAGCCCCAGGGGGGTAAATAAAAGTACCATCCTTTCCTAGACTCCAAGGTTTGAATGACCTATTAGAAATCCTTATATTTGAGTTGGTTTAAGGCGTGTTTTGATAACTGCCTCTAGTGACAAGTCAATGGCTAGTGTGAAAATTAATGATAGCTCACAAAATGTGTTAATGAAATCAATCAATGATAAGCTTATCATGTTTCTCATGTTGGATCTATTGCATTTCCATTTATTAAATTCTTCGTGTAACCTTTAGTATTGAAGATGAGAGACTAATTGTCTCATCTTCCAGCTGAAGCAGTTTACAGATAAGATATTTTTTGAGTTTCTTGAAACTTGTATACAATTCAAAGGTTTGAGGTATTGCTCATTTTTATTTTCTGTGATTTGCTAGGCACAGTGACACAATATTTTGTGATTTCATTCACTACCCAATCTCTTGGAATTAATCCTGGTTTATTCATAAAGGTTTTAAAAAAAATCCTAGCTTAATTTTTCCACCAAAAAAACTCCCACAACTAGTAAGGAGCAACATAAGGTTTGGGAATTTCCACACGGAGGGTGTTGGTGAACTAGAGAATGAATATAAATTAAAAATAGTTAGAAAGGAGGAAAGAAAATATTCCTGTCAGAGAAAACACCAGTGAGCAAGGCTCTAAGTTATAAAATATTTTTTAAATGTTATTTTTCAAGAAATTCCTTTAAAAAGATTTCCAAAAATATTGATCTGAAGAGAGGGCCGTCAGATGTGCATCTGTGGAACATCGCTGACTGGAATTGTGGGGGATGATTGGGTGTGGGAGAGTCCAGTGAGATTACGGCATGAGAGGAAAAAGGGGAGGTATGTCATAGTCCTAATTGAGAGTGACCGTGACCCCAGTTTATGCCTATTGCCAGGAGTAATTACTATTAGCACCCCTTTCTCTCTCAAAAGGTGCCCCTGTTTGGATGATAAAGTACATAGTCACCCTACTAATTAACAAAGTAATAGAACATATGAATAGAGCATTCACTCTCCTGGACTCTCAAGCCAACCTCACCAAGCCACCTGTCTTTGTCCCTGACTTGGGGACAGATGAAGTTTGAAGCCAGAAGTATTGCCTCGTAGGAATTATTAGAAACTCACTAAAGAAAAATGTACCAAACAACAAAATGTCATCAAAGACCACGGACGCGATAAAAAGCATAAGATAGGTACAAGATACATACCCTTAATGGGGCAGAACAAAAGCAAGATGTAGAACAATATGCAAAGTTGACTCTGTTAGGCAAGCCAATCGTTAAAATCCGCATGTGTGTGCTGGGAGGAATGTTAACTTCTGAAAGTAATTGGGGTGTTTGGGGTGATTTTTATTTTTATCTTGTTACTTTGACAGATAAATAGGTAGAATTAAAAATTGAAGGGTAAAGTGATTATCTGGATAGAAAGATATGCCTTTTGTTTTATTTTCTATATTTAAAAAAATCTGAATACATATTACTGCTCTTAATAAAAGAGAAAAAAATGGGGTATTTAGGGAATTCTTTCTACTCTTAGAATGAAATAAAGATAGAAGGCATCTCCTTCTAAACGTTCCCTTCCAAAATCTACCCTTGTTTACTCAGACTAAAGCTTCGCTCAAGGAATCAACACCTAACATTTCCTCAATCTACCTCACTGCACAGTGATATAATATTGTCTATATCCTATATAATAAAAAACTAATATGCAAATAGACTGAACAGCAGAACAACCAAACAGCCTGCAGCTATGATGTGTGCTGGCCACAAGGGAGTGCACATGGCATTGGCGGGCATCGGCAGCAGGTGGCAGAGTGCAGAACATGGCGGGCATCAGCCACAGCGGAATGGTGGAGCAGGTGAGCAGGGGCGCCAGACCAAGGCAGGGCACCAGTCGCTGGCATCAGGGCAAGCCTCTGGTGGTTATGGAAAATTCTTTGCTCTCGCGTGCCACAGTCCTGCCTGGCGCTCGCTCCTGCTGCTAGTGCCGGCCCTGCTTGCACTTGCTGCCGGTGCCCAGTGCCAGCCCTGATCACTTGCTACCATCACAGGTGCAAGCAGTGGCTGCCAGCCCCAATTGCCCCTCAGGGCTTCTCCACTTTTGCCTCTTCGCACCCACTGATGGCACTGGCCCTACTTGCACCCACTGCTGGCACTAGCCCCAATCGCTCTATGCTGTCAGTGGGTGTGAGCGGGGCCAGCACCATCAGCCCGTGGGAGCAGTGGCAGAGGGAATGGGGTTGCCAACAGACAGGGGACTGGGGGATGCAGCAGGAGGGGCCAGGCAGGGGCATGAAGGATGGGCCAAGACTCACCCGTATACCCACTGAAGCCTTGTGGCCCACAGGTTCCTTTCAAGGTGCACAAATTCATGCACTGGGCCCCTAGTCTATATATATAAAAGCCTACGTGACTGAACCGACTGAGTGACCAGTCAATTGGTTGCTATGATGCCCACTGACCACCGGGGCAAACACTCAACACAGGAGCTGCCTCCTGGTGGTCAGTGTGCTCCAAACAGTGGGAGTGCCACTCAGCTGACTGATCCGTCCTGATGGCCCACTAGCCTGGCAGCAGCCACTCTCTGCCTCAGTAGTCCTGTAGGTCCAATCTCCAGAGAATGGGCCAGGCACCGATGGACCAGCACTGCCGGCCTCCTGGAAGTCAGCCTTGGGTACTGTGGCTGCTTCCTCACAAGACACTCCACAAGAAGAAACTATATAAAAGCAGCTGCCAGGCAGCTCCCTATAACTAGCGGGAACGTCAGCAGGACAGATCTGGATGCCAGGCCAGCAAGGGCATCCCACTGTCCACCTGGAGGGCCAATTGTGTCCTGGCCCCACCCTGAACCCCCTTAGGATGGGCACCAGATGTAGGGGTCATGGCTGGCAGTGCTGCTACAGTGGCGAGAGCCTCTCCTGATCAGGACTGACTGGGCACGAGCCTGTGGCAGGCGCAGCAGTGCCGGGATGATTAGCAGCAGCAGGCAGAAGTAGCAGGTGGTGTTGGACTGCCAGTTTTGACCCAATCCCCTCAGGCCATGCCAGGGGACACCACTCATGCACAAATTTGTGCACTGGGCCTCTAGTCTAATCTAATAAAAGAGTAATATGCGAATTAACCATCACTCTGAGACACCTAAGCCATGTCCACCAGCAAAGCCACACCCGCCAGCCAATCAGAACAGCTGTATGCAAATTAACCCAGCCAAGATGGCAGCCAGTAGCCATGGAGCTGAAGCAAATAGGAGGTTTCATTGCCTGACTAGGTCTCCGCTCAAGGCAACAGAGTTTCAATTATAGAAGCTAAATAAACCCCAGAAACCTGATTCCAGCCAGCCTTGCTGGGACTTTGGATCAATGGGAGCTGTGAGCAGCCTGAAAACAGCCCTCAGCCCCTCACCCAGGCTAGCCAGCCACCCCAGTAGGGACCCAAACCTTGAAGGGACTGTGGGCAGCCTGAAAACGGCCCTTAGCCCCTCACCCAGGCTGGCCAGGCATGCCAGCAGGTGGACATCCACCAAGGGGTCCCAGACTATGAGAGGATACAGGCCAGGCTGAGCCCCCCTACCACAAGTGCACAAATTTTTGTGCACTGGGCTCCTAGTTTTATAATAAAAGAAGATGAAAAGAGTTTAATGAAAGAATATAACTGGAGGCTAGTGTATATTATCCATCCCTATCCAAATGTAAGATAACTTAATTTTGGTTAAAGTGTCATTGCCCCTTTGAAATTGACAAATCTATTCCATTTTAATTTCATCTCTGTTGTTTTCCTGAATAAGTAGGCCCATTGGAGCCAAACATCTTGTGGGTATAATTAGGAATCAGGGAAAGAGGTTCAGAATAAGAATTTGGAATCAGAACTAATTTTATCATCTTCGTACGCTTTCTGATACTGTGTAATTCCAGACAAGCTTATTATTCTCTTTGAATTTCAGTCCCTCGTCTGTATGTTGGGTTCTACACACTTTGCTTCCTGAACTACATTCGGCATTTTTCTGTTCTTTCTCTTAGGTTGTCCTAATAAATTCAAACTCTGTGGTTCATGACCCCCAAAGCAAATTATATTAAAATCTTTGATATGCATTAGAGCTATTGATATCAATTAATTAACTTCCAATATCTGATATGTTAGAATGGATATGGGAAATATCTTACATGGAAAATTATGGCTTTAATATATGTCTTTACCATTGGCTTTGAAATAAGTTCCAAAGTTCAAGTGATTTGCCTTTTTTATTTCAGTTTCTTACTTTGGCGTCAAAACACCTGTGAATTCACGTGGCGGGCTTGGCTCAGTGTTTGAGCATTGAACCTATGAACCAGAGATAGCAGGTTTGATTCCTGCCTGGTCAGGGCGCAGGTCTGGGTTGTGGGCTTCATCCCCTGTAAAGGTGGCGGGGGGGGGGGTGGTGCAGGAGGCAACCAATCAATGATTCTCTCATCATTGATGTTTCTATCTCCCTCTCTTTTCCTCTCTGAAATCAATAAAAAAAATATTTTTAAAAACACCTATGAACTTCTTGAAAGTGTTCTGAAAATTCAGTGGTCTGTGTCATAAATACATTTTTTAGCACCTGAGAACGACTTTTTCAAGTGAACGTGAACCGTGAAAACTGCTTACACAATCAGGGCCTTATACAGGATTCTGAATATTGTCCAGCATGAATATAGACAAGATCTGGTATTTTTTTTTTTTTTTACAAAGATGGGAACGGAATAAGGCTATTCAAATAAAGGCAGCGTGATCTAGAGGGAGGATGGCTTTCAGGCTGAACAAACAGCCTGTACCATCCTAAGTGCCTCCCAAACCTCAGGATCCCCATTTCACTGAGGGGGGGAGATAGCATAGCCCCAGTCATTCTTTTTCACAAATAGTCCCTTCTTTGCTAGGGATGCCAAATGAGTCAGTTTATGAAAATGGAAATTTTTAGCCTGCCTGCTTCCTGGCACAATTTATGAAATCAGCAAGTTTATTTAAGAAACAGAATGTTGTGACAATCAAAGAATCTGCATCAAACAGGTTCTGAAAGAGACGTTTATATCTGAATTCTTGCCCAGCTGGTGTGGCTCAATGGTTGCTCATCAACCTATGAATCAGAAGGTCATGGTTCGATTTCCAGTCAGGACATATGCCCAGGTTCTGGTTTGATCCCCAGTGTGGGGCATGCAGGAGGTAGCTGATCAATGATTCTCTCTCTCTCTTTCTCTCTCTCTCTCTCTCTCTCTCTCTCTCTCTCTCTCTCTCTCTCTGTGTGTGTGTGTGTGCGCGTGTGTGTCTTCCCCTACCTCTCTGAAGTCAATAAAAAAATATATTTTTTTAAAATCTTTTCTTCCTTGGTGGGGGGAGTTCATTTGTTTTAAAATATATAGTGATAGGAGACATATGTAAAACGTTAGACAATAAAAATAAATAAATAAATAAATAAAATATTTAACGATAGTTATTAGCTAGTTGGAGCACAGGATTTGTCACTTATAACCTTATTTTAAACTAATTAAATGATCAGTCTTCTTTCGTCCCTCTGAACAGAATGCACCCACTGAGCTTGTCCCAGTCAGTTCTTATAGGAAGAACGCCAAGTCATTTATCTTTCCCCACGGCTATATCTAAACTACTTTCGTATAAAAGCCAGAAGATTTTTAATTTGAACCTACATTTTGCAAGATATATAGCCGCCTGTTTGACAGCAACTGGGACACACACAATGACAAGCTCTGCAGAGAATGCTGGAAGTCTTACCATGAAAAGAGCAGGTAGCATCTTGCTGTTTCTAACCCTCAGAAATTGAGATTTAATACAGTTTGATGTTCGTGCATTGAAACTCAACCAAGACTTGTAAAAGTTGCTCTCATTTAATTCTCGTTTTTTTTTAAGAATAGAAAGAGTTTGGACCAGCTCATTCAGTTCCCACATTTTATTACTGTTTGAATTTTCAAACTAGGTTGTTCAGGATTCTTCTGAAAAATAACTTCAAGGTGGTCTTTTTTATTATTATTGCTTTAGAAGAAGAAATGTGTGTTTGTTCATCTCAAGGTTCCCTATCTTATTTTGCAAATCACCAGGAGGTCAGCAATTCTCCCCTTTTATATCTCTTACAGAGAACTCTATAGATACATATTTGACATAAGACTTTTATCCAAAATACATTTTAAACACTTACTAATTAATATAAAAGAGACAGACAACCCAAAATATAAAGAAACTTAAATAAAAACTTCATGAAAGATAAACCAATAAACATATGAAAAGGTACTCAGTATCATTTTGTTATGAAGAAATGCAAATTAAAATCACAGTGAAATACTACTTCACACTCACTACAATGGCTGGATTGATAAATACAAAGTATTGTCAAGGATGTACAGCATCTGTCTATCCTCTTTAGAGAATTGTCTATTCGGGTGCTTTGCCCATTTTTCCATTGGATTGTTTGTTGTTGTGTGTTGTTGAATTTTAGAAATTCTTTGCCCATTTTTTCATTGGATTGTTTGTTGTTGTGTGTTGTTGAATTTTAGAAGTTCTTTATAGATTTTGGCTATTAATCCCTTACCAAATATGTCCTACCATATTCAGGGGGGAGTGTCTTTTCGTTTTTTTGATTATTTATTTTGTTGTGCAAAAACTTTTCAGTTTGATGTAGTCCCATTAGTTTATTTTTATTTTGTTTCCCTTGCCCTGGGAGATATAGCAGAAAAAAAATTCCTTCAAAAACTGTCTGAGATTTTATTGCCTATGTTTTCTTCTAGGATTTTTATGGTTTCAAGTCTGAAGTTACCTCAAAAAAATTAAAATGGAACTGCCTGATGACACAGCAATTCCACCTCTGGGAATTTGTCCGAGGAAGAATACATGCACCCCTACACTCATTGTAGAGTTATTTACAATAGCCAAGATTTTGAAGCCCATCAGTAGATAGTGGATAAAAAACAACAACTAGTACATTTACACAATGGAATACTTCGTTGTTAGTAAATATAATTTCCCCAAAGAAATGGTGCCGAACATTGACCTACTACATTGATAACTTCTGTCTCAGATTACTACCATATATACGTCATAGCACAGCACCTAGAATATGGTGAGCACTCTGTCGATTCTATTAAGCAAATGTAACATATTTATGCTGGAAAAAACAAAACAATGTCATGGTGCCTTCGCTTAACTTTCCATATGCATCAGCATCCTCCCTTGTAGAAAAATGAACTTCATGATGATAACTTCTGGGGTGGGACTTAATGGCATTCTGGCTTTAACATGTTTTTCCTACTGAGATGTAGGCTTCAATATATGCGTTTCAGTGGGAGAGCCTGATATGTTCTGAGAATTAAGTCATTTGCATCCTAACTCTTTCTTTCCCGGGTAACTATCACCACAATGGAGATAGGTGAGGGGAAAAGAAGAACCTTTTCCTAAGATTTTGCTGAGATATATATGAGCAAAATAACTCAGGACACTAAATCAAAAAATGAACCAAAGCACAATTTAGCATGCACCTGTCCTGTTTAGTTGTACATCATTCTGGAGGCAGGGGGCGGGGGACACACATACAAATATTGAGCAGTTTTGAAAAAATTGTGTTGCATTGCAATGGATTTTTTCCCAAATGCTTACAATGCCATCTAAATTTTGATCGTCTGTTGCAGGCTTTAAAACAAAGTCTGATAGCATGTCCCTATGCTAATATCACCAGCAGAGAATATTATCCACATCACAAAACTGTAATGAAAACATATATGATCACTTCCAGTCAGTACAAATGTTTTAAATAATGCATAGCAAAGATGTTATATGTGATCCATTATTCATGCGTCTCTCATACATATATTTGAAAATGGAATGGTATTGGGTTGCCCTCAGAATCTGGGCTGTGGTTGTTCTGTAGTTCATAACTTTCTACTCTGACATAATCTTTTGCCTAAAAATAATTCTCAAATTGGATTGCCAGTCACTTAAACATTACCTTGTGCCTAACTGGCAGATGGCATAGTCCCTTTAACCATTTTCTTCCCCATTTCCACTGTTCAAACACTGACTGCCTTTGACGCTCTCTCATACATACACCTACACATCCTTATACTTATAGATTGCTTTTCTTATGTTAAACATAAAGTCTAAGTTCAAATTGTATAATATTTGAGATTATTCAGTCAAGAATTGTTTAAAAGCAAGTAAAATGCAGCTCTATTTAATAAGGTCAACTAGCTTTAATAATAATATATAAAATAATGTGACCAATGGAAAAACTGTAATTCAATGCTTTGGCTTGAATTGTTTTGCTTTTGAATATCAATCTATATCTATATATAGTGTTATAATAGCATATTACATGATATTTAATATATTACACATAGTTTTACACATATATATGAACATAAAAAAAATCTGGAGAAATTCTAAAGCAAATATCATCCCCAACTGTAGTTATTCACTTAGATTTAAACTCATTACTTAGTGTTATAATTTTCAAATAAATGTGCTCAGATTATATTTAAAAGGAAAAGTACATATAGAATAAATTAAAATTTTAATGGATAAGTACAAAGCAAATCACTCATTTAAAATGGCTTTGAGTGGTCATAATGATGTAGCAGTTGATCCAATTAATTTATTGACATTCTGAAAATGTTATGCAAGGAATTCTGCTGAGTGCTGCTGAGAATCAAAAGATGAACAAGTGTGGAATAGAATGTGTCTTCAGTAAAAAATGGAAGCTTTTGGAGAAGACATGTACACAGGCTACAGAAATATGATATGATATATGATATGATATGATATGATATGATATGATATTGCAATAAAGAACATAACCCTTTAGGTTAAAAGGGTAAATGAATATGTAAACTATGGTGCATACAGAAATTGATTATTAAGAACAAGAGAGGAATCTGCTTGACCTAAGTGAATAAAGCTGCAGAGTATTAGAGGTTAGAGTTCTAGAGAAAGCTGTGAGTGTCAACAAAAATAGAAAATAAAGAACTTAAAATACCAAATTATGCTTTAGCCATTATTTAGAACCACATGGAGACATTGAATGATTTAAGACCCGGAAGCAATATACTCAAGCTGGTGTTTTAATGGATGCATTCAGAGGAAAGATCAGTAAGGGGGATCTTTGAAGTTCTAGGTCAGATACTATTACCTGAATGAGGCTAGGGACCTTTGGAATAGAGAGATAAGAGGTACACAATAACAAGGAGGAAAATATATTTCCACACCATTCTGAATAGAAAGTATGGCCAACAAAAGACACCTCCAATAAAGGAATGTTATCCAAACTATACAAAGCATTCTTAACACACAAAACCAAGTGGGGGGAAATGGGCCAAAGACCATAACAGACACCTCCCCAAAGATATACAGATAACACACTAGCACATAAAAAGATGTTCCGCATCACATGTTCTCAGGGAACTACATTGAAAAAAACATAGCTATTGGAATGACCAAAATCTGGGACACTAACAACCAAAAAGGCTGATGAAGATATGAAGCAATAGGAACTCGCATTTACTGTCAGCGGGAATGCAAAATGGTACAGTGACTTTGGAAGCCAGTTTGGTGGCTTCTTACAAACTAAACATATTCTTACCACGTGATCCCACAATCACACTTCTCGCTATTTGTACAAAGGAGTTGAAAACTTACGTCCACACAAAACTTGCATCTGGAGGTTCACAGCAGTTGTATTCATAATTGCCAAAAACTTGGAAGCAACTGAGATGTCTTTCAGTAGGTAAATAAATATGTGAACTATGGTGCATCCAGAAATGGATTATTACTTGGCACTAAAAATAAATGGACTATCAAGCCATGAAAAGAGCTGGAGGAATTTTAAATATATACTAGTGGTCCGGTGCAGAAATTCATTCATGGGGGTGCAGGAGGTGTCCCTCAGCCTGGCCTGTACCCTCTCCAATCTGAGACCCCCTAGAGGGTCAGACATCTCTCTCCCAATTGGGGACTGCTAGCTCCTAACCATTTACCTGCCTGCCTCCCTGATTGCCCCTAACCACTCTGCTACTAGCCTGCTCACCCCCAACTACCCCTGTCAGCCTCCTCATCCCCACCTTACCTCCCTACTGGCCTGTTCACTCCCAACTGCTCTCCCCGCTGGCCTGATCACCCACAACTGTCCTCCCCTCTTGGCCCCTAACCACCTCTACCTCGGCCCCACCACCATGGTTTTGTCTAGAAGAACGTCCGGAAGGTCTCCTGGAAGGTATCCCAGTCTAATTAGTGTATTATCCTTTTATTAGTATATATAAAGGCCTGGTACACGGTGGGGGCTGGCTGGTTTGTTGTGAAGGGTATCCAGGATCAGGGTGGGATTTCCCTTGGGGGGTGGGGCAGCCTGGGCGAGGGTTCTGTGGTGGTTTTCAGGCCAGCCACACCCCCATTGGGGTGAGGGTCCCCATTGGGGGTGTGTGGCCAGCCTGGGTAAGAGGCTGAGGGCTGTTTTTAGGCTGGCCACACCCCTTTCAGGGTGGAGGTCCCCATTGTGGTGCCTGGCCAGCCTGGGTAAGGGGCTGAGGGCTGCTACATAGTGTCTGATCCATCTACATGACATTTTGGAAAAGGCAAACTATGAAGAGAATAAAAAAATCAGTGATTGCCAGGTAGGGACAAGGATGACTAGGTAGAGCAGAGGATTTGCAGGCAGTGAAAATACTCTGCATGATACTATGTTAATGGATATATGTCATTATACAGCTATTCAAATCCATAGCATGTTCAACAAAAATAAACCCTAATGTAAACCATAGACTCTGGGTAATAATGATAGACTTGTCATTTATAACATACTAGTGGACCGGTACACAAAAGTCACACACTGGGCAGGGAGGTCTCTCAGCCTGACTTGTGCCCTCTTGCAGTCTGGGAGCCCTCAGGGTATGTTTGACTGATGGCTTAGGCCCACTCTGCGGGGAGCGAGCCTAAGCCGTCAGTCAGACATCCTTAGTGCTGCCACAGAGGCAGGAGAGGCTCCCGCCACCGCTGCTGCACCAGCTGTGAGCCCAGTTTCTGGCTGAGTGGTGCTCCTTCTGTGGGAGCACACTGACCACCAGGGGGCAGCTCCTGCATTGAGCATCTGCCCCCTGGTGGTCAGTTTGCATCATAGCAACCGGTTATTCTGCCATTCAGTCGATTTGCATATTAGCCTTTATATAGGATGTTCCACTCTGGGGTAGGGGAATGTTGATAGTGGGAGAAGCTATGCAGAGGTGGGGGTCAGAGATATATGGGAAATCTCTGTATATCCCTGTCAATTTTGTGTGAACCTAAAACTACTCTGGGGAAAAAAACAATAACACAAAACTAAGTCTTAAAATTTAAAAATATCATGGCCACTTCCTTGGAAAGCTCTTTTTAGAAGTAAATTTTGCCACACTGATTAGTTAAGATGTAAAGTCAACTGCAGCCACTTCACTGCTTGCTCATCCTTCAAAATTATTCTTGGAAAAGCCAAGAGCAAGTACTCGAAATCCTTTATTTCTTTAGTGTCACTTTCCAGTGTGTAGAAAACATGCTATGCCTGGAGAAGGCTGTATGTGTATAACTGATGAGCTTTCTGTCAACTGGCCCCTGGGGAGGCCCTTTATGGGAATGCCTTGGTTCCAAATGAGTCTATGAGAAAGCACTGAGGACATTTGGGGAGATACAATGGCAAATGTATGTGGATGGACGCACTGGAAGTGATCCAGAACCCAGGGAGGTTAATTTTAGGTTATTTTCTAAATAAAGAGTGGTCTTCTAGGCTCCCAAAGTGTATGAGTATGAATAGCAAATTCTAAAATGTTTTGTGTGAACTTCAATAAAGATAAAGTGGAAGAATACTAGTTTTTGCTTAACTGTGACTTTTATCTGTTGTAATCATAAAAGTTAGGACTAAAAAAATTCCAAAAGTAACCGTGAGAAAGAAGTAGGAAGGGCTCTATACCAACTGAGGGATTAGAAGACTACAAGGGGGTGGTTTCAAAGGTGACCATGCTCAGAATATTGATGTAAGAAGATAGAAAAACTAAAGTCCCCTCTTCCTTGCTTCACTGCTTAACTCTCAACACCTTTATCAACTCTTTTAGAAATGTAAATGTTAGGCAATAATTTATTTGTTATTTATATCATTCCTTCTGCTCAAAATAGTCTTATGTGCCCTAACCGGTTTGGCTCAGTGGATAGAGCATTGGTCTGTGGACTGAAGGGTCCCATTGGGGGGTGTGCAAGAGGCAGCTGATCGATGTTTCTCTCTCATTGATGTTTCTAACTCCCTATCTCTCTCCCTTCCTCTCTGTAAAAAATTAATAAAATATATTTAAAAAAACAAAATAGTGTTATGTACAAATAATGGCATCTACATTAAAGGACAAGCATTAGAAATCAAAACAATCAAACCTCCTCTCCCCCCCACACACAAAAGATGCTATTTTTGAGCAACAATATGGCATACAACTATGAACCAAATTGTATAACACAACTGATGTGTGTGCATATATATATTTTTAATGGCCATCCTTTATTAACCCATAGAAGGTAAATCCTGGAAATGTAATAAAACATTTCTCAAAGTATGCTATACAGAACATTTTTTTCACTGTTTCTAAGAGCAAATAATTTTAGAAATGGATGAGATAATTAACAAAATTAACTGCAGAAATTCTAAGTGTGTTTATACATTGAAGAAAAATCATGACTTTCAAAGTGAAGGCTAATCTGAATCAAATCTCTCAAAATAAATCAGTCTCTCTCTTTCACACCTTCTCTCCTTCCCTCCCTTGTTGTATTAGTCAGGGTTATTCAGGAAAAAAAGAACTAGGATATACAAGATACACAGATATCTATAAGGAGTAATTAACAGGAACTGACTTACGTGGTTCTAGATGCTGACAAGTTCACGATTTGCCTTCTATCAGCTAGAGAACCAGGAAAGTCAGTGGTGATTCAGTCTGAAGTCAAAGGCCTGAGAGTGGAGGCTGATGGTGTAAGTCCAGACATGAGTCCAAAAGCCCAAGAACCAGGAATGCTGATGTCCTAGGACGGGAGAAAGATGATGTCTCAGCTGAGGCAAAGAGACTGCCAGTTTGCCCTTCCTCTACCTTATTGTTCTATTCGGACCCTCAACAGATTGGCTGATGCTCACCCACACTGGAGAGGGCACCTGCTTTCTCCATTCAAGTACTAATCTCTTCCAGAAATGATGTTTCACCAGCTCTCTGGGCATCCCTTAGCCCAATCAGGTTGACGCATCAAATCTACCATCACACCTGTAGGTAAAGATTAACTTTTGGAAATGCTGGTTCCACCAAAAAGGTCAACCATTAGCCAGAAGATAATGGCTGTAAGATTTGAATGCATAATAAGTAATTCTATTTTTCAAAATTATTACTAAAATTAATGATATGCCTACATAGGATATTTTCTGAAAGACAGTGACCTCAAAAAATTAAAAATGGGGAACTGCTATATGACCCAGTGATTCCACTTCTGGGAATTTACCTGAAGAAACCTGAAACACTAATTCCAAAGAGTATATGCACCCCTATGTTCATTGCAGCATTATTTACAATAGCCAAGATTTGGAAGCAGCCCAAGTGTCCATCAGTAGATGAGTAGATAAAAAGCTGAGCTACATTTACGCAGTGGAATACTACGTGGCCTTAAGAAAGAAGGAAATCTCATTTTTGACATTCTTTTTGTTAATGCTTTCATTGATTTTTAGAGCGAGAGGAAGAGAGAGGGACAGAGAGACACAAACATCAATGATGAGAGAGAAACATCGTCAATCAACTGCTTCCTAAAACATGCCCCTTACTGGGGATCGAGCCTGCAACCTGGGCATGTGCCCTGACTGGGAATTGAACCAGGGACCTCTTGGTTCATGGATCGATGCTCAACCAGTGAGCCACACAGGCTGGGCTTGACATTCTTTCTGTCAACTTTATCATGGAGACATGCTCAGGCCTCAAAGTAGTATTTGAGAAGCCTAGAATTTTCCTAGTTAATTTTCTGCCATTCCAATAACCAGGAACAAAGAATTCTTATCTGAATGTTTGGGATACTGTTGGTGAGTTGAGCTATACACCTCATCAATGTAACTCAACAATTACAATTTTGTACTTCTCCTAATGTTTTATGCATGAAACCTTTGTCCAGAGATAAGTATGGGCTGTCACAAGTAATTCTTCTGTACCTTAATCAATTTACCTCTAATCAATGAGGATAGGTCAAAACAGATAACTTAGAAGTGGGAAGAAATTTCTGACTATAAATGTCAGCTGTAGGGTTTATCGGTATGTTACTGAGCATCGCTCTCATTTCTTTTTCAAGAAAAAGAAACAAGTGTGGATGATAATGTTTTCACAATTAGTCTGAATCTGGTTTTTGATTCTGCCTGCAGTATTTTCATGCTTACTGAATTTTTATCAACTCAAATGTCTGGACTCGGAAAAAGTTTCCCGGTTAAGCTACGTACATTTCATCTCTATTTGAGACGGGAGTTTAGCCAGTAAAGGGTTAAATATTTGTAGCACATCTTCTCTGAGCTCTCGTCTTTGTGAAGATTTAAGGGTTCTCTGACATAGAGTACCCATCTCCGATGCCTTCTCTGTCTCCTTTCGTGTTTCCCCTTTGAATCTTGGATGCAAGCAAAATAAAAGGAAATGCCAGGCTTTCAAGCTATTGTCTTAAGGACTTTCAAACAAGTTCCACATTTCAAATATTTAAGATGAACTTACGTATCTCAGTGCTATGTAATTTCAAAGCTGAGTCGCTGCCTTTCAGAGGGTAAGGCCAGACTTTCTTTTCTTTCTCCCCCTGCCCCCCATCATTTTCCTCTATGTCATTTTTAACCCCACTGCTACCCAGTGACAGTGTGTGCTTTCAATATCTTTCCTCTAGCTCCTTCCAGTGGCAAATCACAGATGTGCTACCTACCGCCCAGGCCCGGATGGTTCTTTGGAGTCGGGAGTGCAGTGTTGTGTAGAGATTAGCCCTGTACTCTTCGCCAGTTCCTCTGGCTCCTGATTTTAAACTGAAGGGGAAATTCTAATGAAGCCTGAATCAGATCTCCAGTCTACTCAGAAACTGTAACAACTTGGTTCTTCCCTTGGGCGTGGCACTTCTCAGACTGTCCAAAGTGGGAGTTTCTGAGACGAGTGGATGAAAATTTCCAAATCTTGGCAAAGACCCGGCTCCACAGTTCCATAAAGCACACCCTCATTCCCACACGCGTAAAGTTCCTCTGGGCACTGGGGGAGAGAGGGCGCTGTAATAAGGCAGCAGGTGTTTGTACTAATGCTCGTTTAACGGCATTTGTGATGGTTTTAATTAAACCCCAAATATTTCTTTTGGAAAGATAAAGGGCAAATGGTTCCTAAGGCAAAATAAATAGTGCTTTTAAGGATGCATTAGAGAAAGGAAACTGCATGTTGTTTCACTAAAGAAAGCAAGGGACGCCTTAGTAAGGTCCAAATGGAAGTTTAATAATTGAGAAAAACTTGAACTCATTATGGTGAGTTGATAAATGTTGCTGTTAAGAAAAGAGTTTAATAGATGTACTGAAGAAAGACTACCCTCCCCTGGCCCTACACCAAAAAGGAACACAGTATGTCCATTTTTCACACGAAAAGGTTGTGGTTAAATATAGGTAAGTATCTGAACAATGGTAAGGTCTGCTCTCAATTATGGAGGGGATCAATATCTTAGGCAAACCTGACTCCTTCTCGAAGGGATGGCATTGAATTTGGGGTAGCATTCGATAGACAAGAAGCTTATCCCTGGCATCTTTTGCTTGGCAAGTGAGACTGAGCTCATTCAGGATGACAGGCAGGTTGGCATAGAGTCAGGGACACAGCAGGTGATTTATGAGGTTGGCCTGTGTCGCCCCATAGTCCCACCAAGGCCATATGATTCAGCAATTCCACTGCTAGGTTTATTCCCAACATATTTGAAAATAAGAATCTGAACAAAAATGTATATGCATATTTACATTAGTCCTGCAATAGCCAACATGCAGAACCATCCAAATCTCTATCAAAGGATGAATGGGTAAATAAAATGCGATGCATCCATAAAATGGAATATTATTCAGCAGCAAGAAGGAAAAAAGTGCTGATATATGCTGCAATGTGGATGGGCCTTGAAAACATTATGTTAAGTGAAAGAGGCAGACATCAGAGACATAATATTTTATGATTCCATTTATAAGAATTATACAGAATAGGCAAATCCATAGAGATGGGAGTATATTTGTGATTGTCAGGAGTTTGGAGGAAGGAGCATGGAGAGTGACTGCATAATAACAGGGACAGGGTTTCTATTTGGGATGATGACAAAATTCTGGAACTAGATACTTACTGGAAAAGATTACACAACGAATGTACTTAATGCCAATGAATGGCACACTGTAAAATAGTTGAAGTGATAAATCGTATATTATGTTAATCTTACCACAGTTTTAAAAGTGAGACAACATAGCTTTCTGGGGGCATGTCCTGAATCAAACCTTCAGCCTACATTGTTTATTATATTTAGTGACAGAAATATTAGCATAAAACCTCAAGCAAAGAGAATAGTTAGCACTATTATTGTTTCCTTTCCTTTTAGAATTCCATATTTCTTTCTTCCTTTGATATGACAAATACTTCCTGAACAACTTTTTGGTTCCAGGCAGAGGTCTGGATGTCATTCTTTTTTAATTTATCTCCATTGTTGAAAGTATCCTATATAATAAAAGGGTAATATGCAAATTGACCCTAACAGCAGAATGACTGGGAATGACTGGTCACTATGACACACACTGACCATGAGGGGGCTGATGCTCAATGCAGGAGCTGCCTCTGGTGGTCAGTGCACTCCCACAGGGGAGCTCTGCTCAGCCACAAGCCAGGCTGATGGCTGCCAGTACAGTGGTGGTGGTGATGGGAGCCTCTCCCGCCTCCTCAGCAGTGCTAAGGATGCCCAAATGCAGCTTAGGCCTGCTCCCTGCTGGCAAGTGGACATCCCCTGAGGGTTCCTGGGCTGCCAGAGGGATGTCTGACTGCCAGCTTAGGTCTGATCCCACAGGGAATGGGCCTAAGCCAGCAGGCAGACATCCCCCAAAGGGTCCTAGACTACAAGAGAGCACAGGCCAGGCTGAGTGACCCCCCCCCCAAGTGCACACATTTTTGTGCACCGGACCTCTAGTTATAGATATCATTCCTACCACACTCAAAGCCTGGGAAGAGTCCCAAGCAACATTTAGAGAGGACGCAGGCTCCAGGTCCAAATGGATACTAATAGAACCTCACCAACAGCCCAACATGGTAATAACAGCATCTTGTCACACACCACACAAATTGAGACTCTTGGTCCATTTTGCCGTTCGAGAACCTTGACTGTTAGAAGCCTATGAGTATGCTGATGCTTTTGTGATATTGTTCTACAGCCCGTGTCGAACTGTCATATTATATATACTATGCTTAGAGTTTGAAGGAAAGCCTTGCCAATCTGAACCTTCCTAAACACCGAAACATTTCTATTCTGAAGATTCTGATATTCAGGACTTTGAAAGAAAACAGAATCACCCCACGATTCTTTATGCGAATGAGTGAGTGGGGCATCCTCCGTGATACATCACAGAATAATGCAAACTTTATTTATATTTGGATTTACACTTTTATTTTTTTCTTTATTGTCATTGCACATTTACTTCCCTGATCACATTTACGCTAAATGAAATGGTAAGTGTGGTTTATCCTCTCAAATGACAGATGACAGCAAGAGGCAGGCTTAAGTGGTCTGACTGGTATATTGAGCCAGTAGGATTTACACTTAACTGGAAAGAAAATCATATCATTTAGAACTGGAAGGGCCTTTAGGAATAACTTAATCTGACTTTTTCATTTGTATATAAGAGAAAACTACAACTTAGATATGTGTATTTTCATACACATATCCTGGTCATATGCTTTGGACCTGATGTCTCAGTGTAATTAATAACAGCACCTCCTTTCATTCTCAAAGATGCCCTGATCTAGAGGATAAATTAGATGTTCATCTAGTCTGTGTCACTTTTGGTGCTATGGATTTCTTAGGTAATAACATACATATAAGGTTTGGGTCTCATTTACCAGCAATCTCCAGCTGAGAACTTTCGATATAGATGTCAGAATCAATAAAACTATATTGACCAATTCCTGTGCAATGCTCACTCAGCAAGTTAAGCAATGCCAGCCAGTGAAGTAGGTCTTCTTGTACCCCTCAGAAAGGAGACTAGGCTAAGAGGTACCATGGCATGGAGTGGTACAGTCAGGACTCAAACTCCAGTCTTCCAATCCACTGACCCTTTCAACATGAATGTTGTAGAGTGTAGGTCCCAGACACAGACTCTGAGTTTATATCCTGACAGGCACTGACTAGCTATGTGATCACAGGCAAGTTTTCTAATTTTTAAAATAAAGGTGATTTGAGAAGTGTCTACCTCATTCTGATTGGTGAGGATTAAATAGCCTAATGTGTCAGCAGTGCTTGGAAGACTACCTGGGAATATAGTAATTCTTCAATAAATGTTAGATGTTATTACTAAGCAACATGGCTTCTGTGTAATTACACAAATAAGGCTATGAATAGAAAGAAGAGAGATAATGCTCTCATCAAATTATGTCCCTATGTATCCAGATTCTTCATTTTCTTCAAATACCAAAATGTGACTTTAAAGTATTTTTCTCAGTTGGGACTCTTACTTGCAATAATGCAAGCTAACATTTAAATTGCTAAAGCTAAAAATGGGGGATGTATTGATGGACACAATGACTATGAAGAAACTAGGAAGTACTATCTTTTTTTATATGTTACTTCTACTTCTCTCCAGCACTTGCTTCTTTCTTCCCTAAAATTTTTTTCTCCTTAATTATCTAGCATAACACCAAAAACACCTCCTTAATTCCTATTTCATATTATACTTTCCTCAAAATGAATTCCTACGAAAAAAAGTCTACTAATTCTACTACTTTTTACCACTTACAATAAACAAGTAGATGAAGATAAGGGAAAGAAAGTTTCCAGAACAGCAAGATTAAATAAATTTAAAAAAATTAGTTTCTACTACAGACTTCTTTGAAATGCTTCATCTCATACACCATTAACTGCAATCATAGTTGACTCCATGTCTAAGAATTAATTACAACCTTCTTCTCCTTTGAAATCTTTTGCACCTAATGGAAAATGTACTTTCTTTACTTGAACTCCATTCATGGGCAACCACACTCCTCATAAAGAATATTATCATATGTGTTGTGAACAGTTGTCAAAAATGAGGAATCCAAGTGATTTAACACAAATTAAAGCAGTAGGTTAAGTGAGCTGAACTCTTGAACCACTTTATAAAGGAGGTTGGGCGTCTCCTGGGGAAAGATCTAATCAGAAAGGAGGTGATGAGGGAAGACATCTGTGGGATCCTTAGAATTCTGCAAACTTTTCACTCCTTCTAACTCTTTGTTTCTCACATCCTAGAAGAACATTGTGAACCATAAAGAAAGATTAAAAATAGAAATGTAAATAATAATAAGATGTGCCCTAACCAGTTTGGCTCAGTGGATAGAGTGTCGGCCTGTGGACTGAAGGGTCCCGGGTTTGATTCTGGTCAAGGGCATGTACCTTGGTTGCGGGAACATCCCCAGTAAGGGGTGTGCAGGAGGCAGCTGATCAATGTTTCTCTCTCATTGATGTTTCTAACTCTCTATCCCTCTCCCTTTCTCTCTGTAAAAAATCAATAAAATATACATATTTTTTTTTTAAATAATAAGATGTATCTTTGGGTATGGTGTTCCTATAAATGTTAGTGTCTCCTAGAATCCACATTAAACAGACTATTATAAACACCAAGTCCATGTTCCTGAAACAAGCCTGGCTCCTAATATCAACGAGTTTTCACTTCCTCGTGAGGAGGCACAGGAATAAGCTGGCGATGACTGGAACAGACAGGGGAGCAAAGCCTTAAAGGAGGGCAGGAGGGAATGATCACTTTGGTCTCTGGATGTTGATCGTGTCTTCACAGAAAAGGTCAGGATGTACAAGCAAGCTGTTTGGAATAGAAAGTTTCTGGAACACTGAGACTCATGCAGGAGGAATATCAGAAAGTTTGAAAGAACTTTGCCTGCTTGAGAATTGGCTACGTGGTTGGAGCTGGCAGAGTCCAGTGTATAAATAGGGCAATAGCAGGAGGGAAATAGAAAATCTTTTTTTACTTACTCGTTTTTATGATTCATTAACAAATAGTCATGAGTGCCTCCTCTTCAAGGCACTGAGTTAGTCCTTACAAATACACTGCTGCCCGGCGGGTGTAGCTCAGGGGGTTGAGCGTCAACCTGTGAACGCTCAATGAGGTCGATTCGGTTCCCAGTCAGGGCACATGCTCAGATTGTGGGCTCAATCCCCAGTAGAGGGCGTGATGTTTCCCTCTTTCCCTCTCCCTTTCTTTATCTGAAATCAATTGAATATATGTATATATATTTAAAAAGACAGACTATTACTATTACAGGGCTTCCAACAGGCACGCTGTGTTATAAGCTCATGTGTTAGAAAAGGGGTGAGCTTCCCCCATAAAGGGCCAGAGAGACAACTGCCTCAACTTTTTAAGAAACTGTTCTTGCTGAAAGAATGATATTTGACATTAAAATTGTAAACACTAGTCTTAATCGTACGCCATGCAAAGAGGCAGAGTGGTGGCTGGGTCTTACTCACATGCTGCTTCACCTATCCCTGTGCTAGAGAATCGCTAATGTGCCTTACATTTTACCTAAGGTAAGAAAGACCACTTTTACACACTCACATGCTCCTATGTGTGAATGTTTCAAATCTTGGTTATAAATAATGCTACACTTTACATTAATAAGAGAAAAATATAATTTGCAGTATTTGGAGTTCAGAAATACCTACAAACACTAAGGAAAATATAATAACACTGGTGCCTTTAAAATATCAGTTTGAGAACTGCCATTTTAAAGAAAACAAAAATAGATGATCTTTTCCTGTTGTTTCTTTTATTCTTACATAGGCTTTATTTTTAAGAAAACCACATATTTTTAAAAATATATTTTTATTGACTTCAAAGAGGAAGAGAGAGGGAGAGAGAGAGAAACATCGATGATGAGAGCAAATCATTGATCAGCTGCCTCCTGCAGGCCCCTGAGCCTGCAACCCAGGCATGTGCCCTTGGCCAGAATAGAACCTGGGACCCTTTAGTCCTCAGGCTGATGCTCTATCCACTGAGCAAAACGGCTAAGGCCACACATTTATTATTAATCAAACAACTAAATACCTGAAAGATAATAAGCTGATTCCTTCAGGAAGAATCATCCGACTTGTGCATCTCCTCACAAGCCCTAAGCCCCAGGGAGTTCTAAGCAACCTGAGATGAGGAAATATTTCAACTGGAGAACCTGGGATCTGGGCTCCAGAGAAAAGCTTTTAGCACTTCATGTGCCATACCCTCCATGTTTACTTCCTCTGCCTAAAGGAAGAAAAATTAGCTAGACTGGGTTTCCTTTCTCTTATTCTAGTTAGGTCTATTGTTTATTCAACAGATACTTAACTCAGCATTCTATACTTAGGGCCCAGCATCGTGCCTGGCACATGATAAAATATAAATAAGCATATTGGGGTCCCTGTTCTTAAGGAAGTGGCATTTTAGTGAGGGAAGGGGTGACAGGCAAGTAAGAAGAGAGCAACTAATTCAAAAACTGAGGATAAGTTTTGATCCAAAGGAAACGGTCAAAACTAAATGACTACACGGGATGGGACTCCTTTGAACAGAGTGATTGGCAACGTTTCTCTAAGGAACGGGCACTCGGATGGGGTCCTGAGGGTGGAGGAGGAGCCCAGCATGAAAGCAACACAGGGAAATTTTTCCAAAATAAGGAATAGCAAGAGCAACTCATAGGCGGAATTTTCTGTGCTCAAGAAATTATCAGAAAGTATACGGCCTGAGCAGAGAGGGCAAGGGAAAGAATGGCATATGGTGGGATAAACAGACCCTACAGAACATGGAAAATAATTAGAATATAATTCAGAGACATCTGAATAGCATTCTAATGGCTGTTGGAAACCACTGAGCAGCACTTAAGCACCTTTCAGAGGTAGGTTTGTGAGACAATGAAGGGTTCATTTGAACATAGTGGTTTGGTTTCTCTTTTTAACTTTAGTTAATGGTTTTTTAACATCAGTTCTAGTAAGTCTAATGGATGAAACAGTATGTAGAACACCCTTGGTTTTACTGTGGACTCTGCGTGTGAACACTCATGATTGACAATTTCGAAATCTCTGCTCACACGCCTCACGAAGCTGTGTCATAATTTTAGTAATCACCATGGTGATTTAACCACCTTTACCAAAGCGGAAAAAGACATTGTCAGCCCCCGTTATTTCTTGTGCTCGCAACACTGACAGTGTTAGGCAGGGGAAAAACAATCCCCAATTTAGAATCATCATGTGGATTTTAGTCCCTCTGGGAATCTCCGGTGTTGGTGGTTGTGACACCTCCAGACGTTAACACTCACTCCTTTGAGCTGCCTTTACCACTGTAATTATAATGACCATTAGAGGCCCGATGCACAAAAATTCGTGCAAGAGTAGGCCTTCCTTCCTCCAGGTGCTGGAGGGAAGCTCCTGCCCAGGCTTTCCTCCTCCTGCCGCCAGCAGGCACCCAGGACCTGGGCTGGCTTTCCCCCAGCCCCAGCTTCCTCAGGAACCACAGCTGAATGACGTCCAGAAGACATCCAGTCTAATTAGCATATTACCCTTTTATTATCTATGCTAATAAAAGAGAAACCTGCATAGATTGTATGAAGTTGAGTAGTGTGAGAAGAGGCAAGCAGCAAGCAGCAGGAGGTGCTTAGTTCAGGTTCTGCCTGAAAATGTGCATGGATGTGGAATGCTGATGCCCACTTGGTGGAGGGAAGGCCAGGGTGACTATAGCATATCAGTACCTCCTTTGTCCAATCAGAACTCTAGACTCATGAGCTCCCTAAAACTTGGCCAGACAACTGAAAAAAAAAAGCAGCCCATGCAATAGACTTATTCCTGCAGGGTTTCTTAGAGAATTTTACACACAATATACTGTGAAGCTCCAGTAGGCAGGGAATGCTATGCAGTTTCCAAAACTTATTTGAGACTGATACCTTTTGTTTTATGGCACATCCTAAGAGTGGAGAGTTTTATGTAGATCACTCAGGGATATGTGGACATAATGAATTCAACAAGCTTCCAATCACTATATACTCATGATGTCCCAGATAGTGTGCTAGGTGACAGAGGACTTGTTAGTCAATTATTAGACTAATCAATGAGAAGGACCAGAGCAGAAAAAGTTCAGTAACATTCTTGGGCATCCAGAACAAAAACAAAACAACAAAAACAAAACAACAAAAACAAAACAGAAAAAACTAACCAGACCAAGAGGCTCCTGGGAAGGTAGAGAGTAAAACAAGCACAACCCACTGTGACCAAAGTGAGAAGCCAATCTGAGCTGAAGGAGAGGTTTCCAAAAGATGCTGCATAAGGAGAACTTCGCCTCTCCCACCACCCGCAGGCAGCAGTGCCCAGGCGTGGCTGAGCGGGGTCCATGGCAGCAAGGTGTATTATTAAGCATCGTTCTTCCACCGACGGGCAGAAATCCCGTGTCAAACAGACTAAGTAAAAGGGGGCTCTCATTACAAGGATGTTGACCAGGGACATGTTCGGTCTGTACACTAGTAAACCTCCCCTAAGGTAACCAGTCACCCCAGTTTGCCCAGGACTCTCCCAGTTTGCCCAGGACTCTCCCAGTTTCAGCACTGCAAACATCGCATCCCGGAAAACCCCCTTCATTGCAGACTAATCGGGATGGTTGGTCACTCTGGCTCATATTGCCCTGTTCTGATTCAGCATAAGAAACACAGGACTCTTAGTATAAGCTCTCTTTATAAAACGACTTTAAATCTTCTGTCATCTGTCTCTTATATAGCCTTCTTCCTCCCTCTCTCTGAGAGTATTTCCTTCAGAAAGACAAACGTGGGCACGAATGCAGAGACCGAACCAGTGAGCGAACAGGGGGAAGCGACGTTGGCTTGGAGGCCCAGGTATGCCGTGTTATTATTTGTGTGCTGTTAGCTGCGACCCTCCCAGCTTTCGGAGGCAAACACCGGGCAACCTGAAAACCTGCTGGCATGTACAGGACACAAATACCAGGCTAGAACAAATAAGCCATTCCGGTCTGGGGATGCAGTCTGGGATTTGCCCTTTCAAAGGGCAGCGGTCTAACAGCTTGTTGGTTAGCCTTTTAAAAGGCCAGCAACCAGGAAAAGGAGCCCAGCTGAGCGGGGGTCACTCCACAGGAAACAAGCCAGGCTCCTGAGGCTGCTTGCCATGCGGTGAGTAGCTCAGGTCCAGGAGGAAATCACTTACTCGCAGTCAGGGGCACCGGGATAGAATTTCAAACTAGTGTTGTAACCGCAGAAACGCTTGGCCTGGGAGCACCTTTTTGGGTTATATTCTGAGGAAATAAGTCAAGTTATCAAGAAAAAGTATGTATAGGCCACCATGTGCATTTGAGGGTGATTCGGGAATGCCTGCTTCTATGCACCCATAGACATTTCTGGCCTCGATAGGATGATTGCGTAAACAACAGTATATCTATCTAATAGCTGTGATGAAAAGAAAAGCAGGAAGAGCTGAGCGTGGTAGCTTGCTCCGTGCCTCAAACAGCCTGTCTCGCTTCATCCTCACAGTAACTCCTTTAGGTAAGGCACTGATTTCCGCTCTCGTTTTATTCATTGGGAGAGAGGGTCTTAAGCAGATTTAAATGAATTGCCCCAAGTCACATAGCTCATAAGTTGCAGATGGAGGATACAGATCAAGTTCCTTTGGATTCCAGAGTCAACGTTTATCTGCTCTCTGCAATGCTTTAATGAGAAACATATAAGACTATGAGGTAAACTCGGTATTTTTCACTCTTTCCAATAAGAACAGCATCTATGTGTTCTAGCCCAAACTCTATATTTTAGCAGGATGTATTCGGGCCCTGGAGTCAATTATTTCTTTCATTAGACATCATGTTTGAGCAACAAGGACTAAAGCCATACGTTCTAATATTAAATATGTTAGCTGAATTCATCTAAAAGCGCTGTCTTCGATGATTAATTTCTACACCTAATTTTTACAGTTTCTAATGCCTCTAGGTCCGCACAGAATGTGCCTCTAGATTTTATTTTACTCTCCATTTGTCCTCTGTTTATAGGATATATTATTTTTAAATAAGAAGGCAAATGTTATTTGAGCAAAGGCTAGGGACACATTCTATGCCCTTAACACAAATAATTTTAAGCCATTTGACAGGTAGAGTGCCATTACATCATTTCAGATGCTAATGGGCATAATAATTCTTCGGCTTTCTCCTGAAAGACAGCGCTGAAGTGAGACAACTGAGTGAAAAGAAAATGTCAAGTTATTTATGGATTCCGTTGCTATTTTATGACACACGGAAGGGGGTCCCATTGTGGAACTGTGTGTCTAGCTTGCTCTTATCGGCAAGTGGTACTTGTTGCTTTCTTCTAAAGGGCAACTTTTTCCACTTCTTCAGGGAACCCTATGCATATTTTACTCAGAGACCACCATTCCTTTTTAAAATTTTTCAAAATATTGTTATTGGTCTCAGAGAGGAAGGGAGAGGGAAGAGACAGAAGAGAGACAGAAACATCAATGATGAGCATCACTGGTCGGCTGCCTCCTACACACTCCACACTGGGGATGGAGCCTGTACCCTGGGCTTGTGCCCTGACTGGGAATCAAACCGTGACCTCCTGGTTTGTAGGTCAACCACTGAGCCACACTGGCCAGGAGAGACCGCCCTTTCTTGATTTGCGTGCACAGCACTCAGTGAAGCTGACCCATCCCCAGCCTGATGGGTGGCTTTAGAATAAAAGGCAGGTCTTAAGAATAGACCCTTGACCCATGGCAGGTCACTCAGAGCCAGCGACACTCAATCCTATGACCTCTGCTAGAACATTTGGGAGAGAGAAGATGTTCCTCTGCAGAACTCGCTAAATTGATAGCAAAATAACTGTGGAGTTTCTGTAATTCCTTGCCTCAAGGGGCTGACTGTCCACACAGTGTCCCCTGGCGTGTGTCTAGCAACAGAAATCTTGGGCACAATAGAAGGAATAGCTTATTAATTTAATAAGCCAATTCAGAACCATGAGAATTCAAATAAAGTGTACTCTGGGAGTTTAGGGATGGGGTGGAGAACACCCTTTAACCAATATACAGTTTTATCAATGTATCAACAAATATTCAAACTAAATAGAGATTTTCTTCATCAGAATTGCTCTGTCATGTCAAAACCCTAGTGAATTAACAAAGCAAGCATCGAAATGCATTTTTATCCGTTCTCCCTAGCATCCACACAAGATTGTATTTATAGATCTGAAAACTCATTTTGCACAGAAGTTGTTGAGTGTTTGCATTGAATTGTAAACTTAACTCGAAAGTGTCAAGAAACAGCAGAACGGGAGAGGCAGAAGGACATCAGAGGTCATCCAGCCCTTTGGGAAGTTTGCCCGCGCCTCACGGTCAGTGGTGCAAGGGAAATCTGGTCTCTACCTCTTCAAGCCCAGGTTCTTTCCCCAGGCTTACAAAAGACTCCATCCTGTCCCCGAAAGGGTTGTTTTAAACGGAATATAAAAATTCACCCCCACAACACAACATGTATTGTGAATGTGTCTTAATTGTTGTAGAACACATAGATTGGTTGACCATTTGAATGGCTCCTTGAAATAGAACATGTTCTCTGTGCTTGCAACACACTTTGTTCTCCTCTCCGTGGGAAACTATGAATCTTGGTTTTGATATCAGCTCAAACTGTGTTCCTTTCTCTGACTCCTGCCACACGGAAGCTGTTCATTGGTTGGATCATTTACTGTCTTGTGGAACAGTCACTTACAGATGGCATGTCCCCCTAGGAAAATGGGAGGTATTCATCTGCTTCGGAGATTTCTCTCTCCAGTTAGTAACATAAACCAGAGTGCCGAACAGTAAGCACCATATATCTGTTAGCTATTTGTTAGCTATTAATAATAATGTAGTGATAATGACTATATCTAAACTTGGCACTCTTCACAATAGGTGCTGTTATCAATATCCCCATTTTCCAGGCAGGAAAACTGACACACAGGTTATAAAGCTAGTAGAGGCAGAGCTGGGTTGAAGCCTAAAAGGTCTGGTTGCACATTCTGTGACTTTTGCCACTATGATGTCTCAGTGCATACTCATCAGTGTCGCATGTGATATCCTGCTTGAGATTATGAAATTTAGTATGCAGCGTACAGTTCATGAATTCTGCAAACACAATTGACTCGTGTAGGAAATCTCTTACATATTCTCTACAAAGTTTGAATGTTTAATTAGCCTGTACTTAGCCATACCAGTTGGCCAATCATTGTTTGTTAGATAAATGATTCATGGATAAATAAATAAAAGCTGCAGAAGTTATTTAAAATCATGTCTGGAAAATGTGTTATATTATCAACATTTTGAAATTCTTTTGTTTTGTCGTTGCTGTGTGTGTTCTTTGTATAAGAAAATGAGATCGCGGTGTCAGAAGAAGGTTACAGAAATGTAACTCCTGAGGCTAATACTTTGCATCATGCAGGCTAGAAAACTTCCTTCTTTCTTTGCACTTTAAATATTTAATCTTCTCCTTAAAGACATCTGATTGGTTGAGCATAAATCCTTACTGAAACATTACATTAAAAGGCATGCCAACACAATATTGTGTTCATGTCATTTCTTCCAGCTATCATTCCGTGAGGTGTTTTTCTAGATACAGTGTTCTGATCAAAGGAAAGCTGATTAAAAATAAATTAAAAGTAAACATGCACCCTTTGTTTTATATTATGGTGCTAATTCAGAGGCAGAAATTGGAATGCCTCATTCTGTTCAACCAATGCTGGCCATACTGTTGGAACCTTGATAATTACACGCAATGAGTGGGAGTTCTGGGCTTGCTAAGTTGCGGACATGAGGACTACCAGCAGTTATTGGAGTCAGATAACATTTTGCAATACTCAATGTGGACTTTCATGGTTATAATCAAATACCTGGTATCCTCATGGCTGTAACATTCCAGGTAGAGAAGTTATTCAGGAATCCCAGGATTGGTATAAAGGTGCTGATTATATTTGGAATCAAAGCAAGGATTTTACTTTAAAGTCATTTTTTAAAAATTGAAAGCTTTATATACAGTCTTGTGCTTGCACACACACCGTCTTATGCTTGTTCTCTCTCTCTCTCTCTCTCTCTCTCTCTCTCTCTCTCTTTCATAGACCTTAAAATTTAAAGACCCTTGTCCTGACTGGTTTGGCTCAGTGGATAGAGCATCGGCCTGTGGACTCAAGGCTTGCAGGTTCAATTCTGCTCAAGGGCATGTACCTTGGTTGCGGGCGCATCTCCAGTAGGAGGCAGCTGATTGATGTTTCTCTCTGATCGATGTTTCTAACTCTCTATCCCTCTCCCTTCCTCTCTGTAAAAATCAATAAAATATATTTTTTTAAAAAAATTAAAAACGTGTACTCTCTTCTATGACACAGATAACTCCAGGTCATTTGAGCACACAACAATTGCACTCTGGGAACAGTATATTCCATGTCAAAATATTGCTCTTTGGATGTTCACTGGGAGTTAGATACTTGCCTGTTCTACAGCAAGCTGCACTTATCTCTAAAGTATGACTATGAGCACTGGACACTTGGAGAGTCCATTGGACCCAGTAAAACTTGTGTCTGAGGGGTAAAAGGATATCCAATTAGAGCAAATCTGCTTGAACATGTGCATTTGGATCATTTTTTCCCAGAGGCTTTTATTTTTCAAAAAAATTTTTTTCATTCATTCGCTGACATAAATATAGCACATGTTTAGGGTGGTTCTTGTTATTGCTGCAGATCATTCATTCCAAGTGATGTATCTTAACGTTATAATTTTAAGAAGACAATCCACTTAGCTGTTGTTGCTCAATGGTTGAGCTTGACCCATGAACCAGGAGGTCATGGTTTGATTCCCGGTCAGGACACATGCCTGGGTTTCCCCAGTAGGGGACATGCAGGAGACAGTCAATCAATGATTCTCTCTCATCATTGATGTTTCTCTTTCCCTCTCCTCCTTCCTTTCCTTCTTTGAAATAAATAAAAACATACATTTTTAAAAGAAAACAACCAAAGTTATTGGTAGGATATCATAGATATTTAGAGTCATTGGTTAAGAATTTCAACCTCTCTGTGCTTTGATTTGGTTTTGCAAGATCTATGTAATAACAGGTTAAAATCAGAGTACTGTCTCAAGAATTCATAGCCATCCTTCCCCTTCTTCTCTGAAGCTAAATAATATTCAATATTAAGATGTTCTGAAAGAATGTCCTCTCAACAGAGCAGTTAGGATGACAGATACCCTCCCTTCCCTGACAACAGGGTGGCCTCGAGCTATAACAACTCCTGTATCCTAATTACTGCCAAGAAGAGGTCCATATCCACTCTGCCAAGATTAAACTGTGGTTTTAGGCAGACTTTCTTCACAATCCAAGCAGGCTTTCCCAGTCACCTCATCCAGCCAGTGCATCAATTCAGTCATTGGAGAGACCCAGCCTACTGTGTGGCTTAGAAAAGAAGGGTGATGATGTACTAGTGATACAAGCCAGACACACACACTGGCTGTGCTTGTAAATGTCTAAGCCAGCCCTCCAGAAGGAAGTGTGGGGGGAAGGGTTAGGAGAGAGGAAAGATCCCGTAGTGTTGCCCATTTCCACGCTGTGTATACTTCTACCAGCCTATGTTAAGCTAGCAACATGCCAATGGGTCTGCAGACCAATGGGCTCTTGGGAGCCAGGGTGAGCTGAAGATATATCAGATAATTCTATCAATAAAGAAAAATAACCAATGTGGTAAGTGCTACAGAGAAAAGACTGTTAGAATGTTATTTCAAGGAAATGTATAATAGGAGGGTTGCTGCTCTTTTCCACCACCACCCCCAAATACATACCAGATCCCATGGGAATTCACCATTTCATTGTACGCCCATAGCATTCTGCTATAAACACCTGCGACGTTCCATCTAAGGGGTTTCTTGAGACAATGACAGGTTTTAGGTGCCCGGGTAACTTGCCCATGAATGCTCCGTCCCATCAGGATATGCCTGGTACCCTCTCCTATGAGTTCTTCCAAGAATCACCTCTCAAATAAAGTACTTGCACTCCAGATCTTTGTCCTCAGGTCTGCTCTGTGGACAAGGAGCCAAAGACAGTAATCTTTTCTACTGAAATGAGATCAATATGAAGAAAGAGTCGTAGAATAGGGAGGGAAGGATGTTCCAGGTAGAGGGAACAGCTTGGAAGGACGCACGCATATACTCGTATAAATAACATTCCTAAGGCATACACATTCCTAAAGCTCAACAGGCTGTGCAGATTGCACAATACAAATCATGGGGTGTATCAGGAAAAAATGCAGTTAAGGGCAACACACTCAAAAATTTCATGAGTGGCACACAAAAATGATTAGAACTCAGTAAAGGTAGTGTCATGGCTGTATACATGTTAGATGATTAAAAATACATAACCCAAGGAAACAAACAAGACCTTTCTTTGGCAACCTCAAGCAGAACTGAATAAGTAATATTCAGTAAGAGACATAAGTGGACACAGAATTGGCCTTTTTATTGGTAAGAGACTAATGGCAGCAGAATTGTTAAATGGCAGTATTCACTAAGTCCAAGACAAATGACATGTTTAAGTGGTGAGGTGTTGAATTCATCGAAGTATAAAATGGTAGCTGAAGAAAAACTGTATTTGAGCACTGGTCTTTCTTGGGAGTGGGTTGTTTGTATCAAATGAGCATCACAAATGTATTCTGCAGAAAAACTAAAAACATCATAATAAAACTTAAAAAAAAAATAAGTCATTTGTGAAAGTGGACATGAGACAGGTTGCAGCTCGTGACTTACTTAAAACAGTAGAAGGGGGTTAACAAAATTTGAGATCGTTTCAAGACTTAAATCCTGGAGCTTGTGCTTCTGCCTTAGAGATATATGTCCTTTGTGGCATGTATTCGCAATCGATACCTTTTACATCAAAATTGGCCACTGAGTCCAATGAATACCTTCTTTGATTAAGTTATCACGGCCGGCAGTTTCTTCTGGAGCTTTCTCGTCTGTACCCACGGCTCTACCCAGCAGCTGAAGGCTTTGGAAATTGTCCCAATGTTTGAAACCACCAAGCAAGCCCTAAGAGAAGCCACAAGTCCAGGATTAGATGATTTCCCTTAAGGTCCGCACGTATGGAGAGTGCTTTCTCTTCGATTGTGAGAAAGATTGATCCTGGTTTTTTTTCTTCTCTCTTTGGTCTTCAATCCATATGCTTAACAGTCTTTCCATTTCTTTTATCTCTTTAGATCACCTTCTTATTGGCTTCACAGGACTCGGAGTCACAGACCTTTCTTTTATTCCTGTGGCATTACCTCTGACGGTCCCCAAAGCAGGCTCCTTTATGCCCGTTGCTCAGGGGGGTGTCACATGCTCTCTCATTTCTTTCATTACTTAAAGCTTGCCTCTCGTCTGCATTGCTTGGTGATTTTGACCCAGGAACCTAAAATACATTTGAGATGTTGAATGAGTGTTTGGATTTCATGTAGAAGAGTTCACAAATACAAAAGAAGGGCAAAACATAACATGCGTGTAACGTGCATGTGTGTGTATAATATAAAATAAAGTGCTAATTACAGATCCACGTCAACAAAATAAAGAAAATAACATGCCACCTCATTTCTCTGCTAAAATAATCTGGCCTCCTGTTTATTTATGTTAGAGAAATATTTCTTAATTTAAATAAAGACAGAACAAAGGATCTGCCTCTCATCTGCAATACTTTGGAATTATAGAGGAAGATTAGAAACATATGCTAAAGAAATCAGGATTATCAACATGTCTGGTGAGTATGGACATTGTTCTATTTGTCTACCATGGGGGGCAGTGTTTAAACAGTGTCTAAGGCAAGTTCATTGAAAGTAGAACACAAAATGGGTATTCACGTTCAAATGATTGATGAAGAAGGAAGCATGCTCCAGGAGAAAGGGATGAGGAAGAAGCTACATAAAGATGCAATTACATGCTCTGGTCAGCGTGGCTCAGTGGTTAGAGTGCTGGCCTGAGCACCAGAGGGTCGTAGGTCTGATGAGTTCCCCCCACACAGGTTGGGGCACGTGTGAGAGGCAACCAATTGGTATATCTCTGTCACATCTATGTTTCTCTCTCTCTCTAACTCTGTCTCTCTCCCCCCCCCCTCCTTTCGCCTCCTACTCTCTTTAAAAAAAAAAATTAGTGGAAAAAATATCATCACTCATTGAGTGAGGATTTAAAAAATAATAGTAAAGATGCAATTTGAGGTGAAGTCTAACTTCAACCTCCTCTCCCTCTGCACTCTGGAATATGAATTGCATGGCAGAGTCTGTCCCATCCTGAGGCATGGGAGCTGGGATCTGAATCCCCGCAGCAGCCATCCAGCGGCCATGACAGTGGGGAGGGCTCATAACTCCAAGAGTCCTCTAGGAAAGGCTGTCCAATCACCCAAGAGAAGTCCCCCAGAGAAAGCTGTAGGGATGAGCCGTAAGCAGAAGCACCTACATGAGCTGCTGGGTGGATCCATCAAAACAGATAAAAAGGAATCCCAGGACCTCTGAGCAGTGACCACCAGTATCTGCCACAGAAGGGAGGCACTGTTTTTGACAGCGATGTGCCAGACTGAGGCTAATACATTCTCTCATTCCAGCTTCCCGATTACCTTATATGACCGGAATCACCATTTGACAAATAAATGTGAGGTTCTTGGTGTTGAAACAATTTATACACTGCCACGCATTAGTTAATGTGAGAGTCTGTTTACACAGTCTCTTTGAACCCTTAACTCATTGCCTTTCACTACAGTAATATTACATGCTTGTTTTGTTTTGTTTTGAGCTTTTCTTATCTCCTAGCTTGGTTTGGTGTTAACCACAGAAATCTTTCTTTAATTGAAGGCTTACAGAGAGACCCATCCCACCCTGCCCATACCTGAAGCACTGTCACAGACCCTCATTATATTACATCCTGTTGAGAGAGAGAGACAATTCTCCATGGGTTGCTTGTGATCCTCCCAGATTTTTGAGCAAAAGCATTCATAGGTTTTATTCCGGACTATCTTCGCTTAGATATTTGTAGAGCAAACAACCCAGGAAGATAGAAAGTGCCTTCTTCTGGGGCAGAGGGTAGATTTGTTTCCTGATCAGAAAGTCTCTGGGGCAAAGGTTGGGCAGGTTTGCTGGCACCTCCCCTTGTAAGATTGGATGTCTTCCTAACCTTGGGTTCCTCAACTGAGACGCACACCCACTGTGTGTGTAGCATCTACTCTGCATCGTCCCAGGACATATGGGGACAAGGGAAACCAATGTGAACGTGAAGCTCATGTCGTCTGCTGCTCTGTGAGTAATAAAGTTTTGTCTCTGACGCAGGAGTCTTGTGTCTTCTGCCGGCATGTATGAGACTGTGATGAACTAACTTGTGAGTTTACATGGAGGGTAAAATCTCAGCTCCTCCCCATCTCCCACCTTCTGTCCATGTAGGTCATCCTGACATAATACTCATCAGCCAGCACTGCCTAAGGGGGAAGTTTTTGGATTTCACCATATAATCCATTTGGAAATCGGTGCTCGTTGTCCCGTAGGCTATTCCAAACCACGCTGGCAGCTGAGACAAACCTGAGGAAGGACAGTCGGATCCACACTCGGGCCTTCCAACAGCTCACTGACGTGCCATGGATGTTTCCAAATGAAACAATTTGGACTAAAGCTGGCAGACAGAAGGGCCCTCCCCAAAGCCGTGAGGGGCATCTGGCCATTTCGGCTACTCACTGGAAGCGGCGAGAGTTTGTGTTTAACAGGATTGCCTGGTGCGACTTCTCTGTGTGAGTTCCCTTTATAAAATTACTTCACAGTGTGATTTTGAGTATCGGAAGAAATGTAGATACTCTGGGGTCTATTACAAATATCAGACAGGGGAGTCTTCAGTAGGAACTACAAGATTCACTAGAGCTATGAAAAGTTTCGGTGAATGAATATACAGGACATATATCATACGCACTGTACTCAATATTGAAAGCATGATATCAATTGAAAGCATGACATCAATTGAAAGTCATGGCAAATAGTATTGCCTGTACTTAGAGCTCTGTACAAAAGCTGCTGTTGCTTATTGAGAATTTGAAGAAGTTAAGTATATGCTTGTCTTTCATTTCAGTTTGTGGAGCATGTAGCATAAAAGGAATATTCATATAAATACAAACATTGATATAAATATAATATTGAATACTGATGTAAATATATATGAAAGCGTAAGTTGATATAAGTCAATATAAAATGATACTAAATAGTGATCATTTACATAAATAAGAATATAAAATAACAAGAACTATAATAATTCACTACAGTTGGCATAAATAATATTTATCGATTATTTCCCGTGTGCCTGGTACTTTGCTAAGCTTTTTACCAGCATTTCCTACTTAATTGTAACCAAAGCCAATGAGAGCGCTATGATTATGTCAAACAGTTGACATAAAGAAACTGCACCTGAGAGAGTCCGTTATCTGTTCTGGACAAGGTCGCATAGCTAGCAAGTAGCATAGGGGGCACTCGGACTCAGGCCTCCTCAGTCACAGAATCTGAGATGTCAGGTAATTCCGTACAGGGTGTGGCACGACAGCACAGGCTCAAAGGGGAACCTTGGAGCTGAGATGACCGGTGATATAAATATTAATCATTCAAGCACAGAAGCACACATGGGATTAGCCTGTGCAGGTTACTTCTCTCTGGTCTCCAGATGCCCTATCTTTAAAAGACAGGGATGGATTTTATAAATCCGCCGAGCTCATTTCTGGCTTCAGTCTTCTGAGGCCCTGCGCCTTGCGTTTCTCGCCGGTATTGATTTGAGCTTCGGAAGGAATCGTCAGTTCATCAGAGCCTCGGTGCTCAGTCCCTGCCCCCCTCGGATGGCCTTCACCAAATTCACCCAAACTCCCTTCACGTGTGTCCTTCATCTACTCTCCCCTCGCAGGATAAAAATAAAGGGCCTTTTTTTTTTTTTTTTTTTTTTTACAATTTTTCCAAAGGAGCTTTTTTTCTTTCTCTTCTGCTTTGAAAGGAGACCTTCTTTGGGGACCGCTTTGGTGGATGGTGTGGCATATGTCTGAACAGATAGCGCATTGTCTTCAAGGGAAGGGCCCACTTTGTTTATCTGGAGATCACGCCGACCCTGTCACCGGGGGTTGCCGGCTAAGTGTACTGTGGGTGTCATTTCTAACGCACTGCGACTCGGCGTGGTGACCCAGAAACATGAGGGAACCCCAGGGGAGTGGCTGTGAACAACCTCCTCTTTTGTGATTTTCATTTTTCATTATGTTTGACATTTTTGAAGCTGGGCTTTTTAAGAAATACCAGTTTCTGAAGGACAGAATGGGGCTATATTTCAAGGAAATGAAGAGCAGTCACACACAAAAACAAGGGCAGCAGAAGAGGGCCATCGGGGAGGAGGGTGGGCCGTGGTGCGCGCGCGGGGCCTTTCATTTTCTGGCAGCCAAGTGAAATGTCGGTGCGTTGTTCTTAGATCTTTGAGAAATAGACAAATAATCAAACCACATTTGCCTTTTGTTTGTTTTGAAACATCTGCGGTGTTAGCTGTCAGCCTAGGGTTTGCGGAGCCCAACTGCCGACTACATCTGTGCACAGTTGAGAGATTTCAAAGTGCCTCTCCCTTTAGGTTCTCGGATGGAATTACCCTCTCTACATTAATGTCGCTAAAATACTATAGTGGTCTAACAATGTAGTTGTGGTGTTGTTTCTATTCTTCCCTGGATGTGGATGTTCTAAAACTTGGACAAACAGAAAGATAAGCTGGCTTTTAAAATATCTACTTCGATGAAACCATTTCTTTTCATTGGGAGACTGTTATAAATAATAAAAGTTGCCATATCCTGCCCTAGCTGGTCTGGCTCAGTGGATAGAGCATCAGCCTGCAGACCGAAGGGTCCCGGGTTCAATTGTGGCCAAAAGCATGAAGCTCCGTTGCAGGTTCCTCCCTGGGCCCTGGTCGGGGCTCGTGCAGGAGGCAACCAATCGCTGTGTTTCTGTCATATCAGTATTTCTCTCTGTCTTTCCCTCTCTCTTCCACTTCTGCTAAAAATCAATGGAAAAATATCCTCGGCTGAGGATTTAAAAATAAAAAGCTTTCATACCCTGACCATCCAGTGCATAGCAAATCTAGGGATGACATCCACTCTTTTGTAAATGTTTCCAGTGACTGCTTCCTGAGCCTATGTATCTCCCGGACGCCTGGTGTTGCGGTCAGAGCTGGAGAGGAGAGGAACGTGGAGAAGCCACCAACTCTGCACTCGAGGCAGAGCTTCCCAATCGCTGTGCAGCACGAGGCTATAGATGGGCCATGGATTGTCGATCATCTCAGCTTTCACAGAGGCAAGAAAGACAAGGGGTTGCTAGACTTCCTAGTGCATCACCTTCCTCCACAAGTAGGTTTCCCAGGGATCTGGGGAGGCTGGTCTTCGCTCAGTGGCGTCTGACTGCTCTCCCCCCTCCAGCCTGCTAAGTATGACGGTCCGGCGTGCAACATCTGGCAGAGCCCAACGTGACCTGCTGAATATGGCCAAAGAGGTCTTCTACTACCTGGGCAACTGTGTTAACAGTCAGGTACAAAGGTGTCCTTGGGCATCCGAAATCTGTGTCTGAGGAGTTGCTGAAAGAGAGTTGGATCAAGATACCCAAAGAACATGGTAGGTAGCCTAGGGCATGACTTGAGGAGGAGGAGGAAAAGGTGAAGATTTCAGGCAGGGGTCTTTATGAGAAGCAGCTCTATGCAACGGGCCAAACACTATCTTGTCTGATTTCTGCTACCTGTGTCCATGTGTCGCCCCCTGGGTTTGGTTTTGTTGCTGTTGTTATTTTGTTGTTTCAGTACATGAGCTAACTTCCAGATGATGGCTTTTATAACAGAAACATACTCTGCAAATTACAGCCTTGTCACTGTTTTGAAATCTTTGACATGGAAGAGTGTGATTAAATTCTAAACCTATTCCCATTATCATAACTTGTTTCAACAGTACATTTAGCTAGCAAAGATAAGGGAAAGCTGTTTGATTCCTTATAATGTCAACTGCTGTACATTTTTGAATGATTGTTAAAAATTTTTTTTTAATGTGTTATCACTTATGTGAACAAAGTTCCTTTCATAATGACAAATGCCAGACGTTGGAAGAGGTCAAGTAGCCGTTTGAAAGGCAAATGTAAAAATAGTTAGGACTTTCACTTCTGGAAATATGGGTAGAAGTTTATTCCCTATTCCTCCCACTAAGTATAACTAAAACCATGTATATATTTTTTTAGAAGGTTGGAGAGAAGACATCAGACTGAATAGGGACCATGGGACTTGAGGAATAACAGTAGTGAGTTCCCTGGGTTTCCTTTGGGGCTCATATATCCCAGGTTTGAAGCTGAAAAAGTCAACAATCCAGAAACACCAAGAAGTGCAGAGCTGAAAAACTTGAATAAAACCTGACTTTCTTTAGCCAAAGAAACAAGGAAGAGGCAGCCTAGTAAACTATAAGGTTTTAGATACTTATCACTCCAACCAAACGTTTGACAAAACAAAAATTGCCTGGGACAAAATTAGTCATTCAAGACTACTGCAATCGGTGAGGTAGACTAAACTCAAGTGCACTTCAACAAAAAGTAGTCGGTTGTAAGTGCTGGGGCTGAGCTAGTGGAAGGATGTTGGGGGCAGGGGGTCGTGATCAATGGGATGTGTCCAGCACATCAATACCCCCTCAGCTACTCCTGAGCCTGTAAGTGTTCTCTGTAATTAGGTTTGCTAGTTGGTGACTTCTACTGAGGTTAGGCTCTACTCCCCCGCAGAGACTTCCAAATAAGGATACTATCTCCTTTCATATTTACATTTCAAACAGATGGCGCAAAGTCCTTTTTTATTTTTAATCTTTATTGTTGAAAGTATTACGTAAGTCCCCTTGTTCCCCCCCCCCATTGACCCATTCTAGCTCACTTCCTCCCCACCCCCCACCCCAGGCCTTCAGCACCCTCTTGTCTGTGCCCATTGGTTATGCATATATGCATGCAAGTTCATTGGCTGATTTCTTCCCACCCACCTTCCCCTGCCTTCCCTCTGGGGTTTGACGGTCTGTTCTATATCTCTGGATCTATTTTTTGCTCATCAGTTTATTTTGTGCATTAGAGTCCACATGTAAGTATCACATGGTCTCACTCATATGTGGAACCCAAAGTCCTTGAGAAACACATTCCGGGATAATAAAACTGGCGAGGAGATTTTTATAAAGATTTACCTCTCAGAGAGACAGAGAAAGAAACTGCAGGTTTTAGATGCGCCAAGGAAAGGCAAGTCAGGGACCCAGAGGCAGAAGACACCTATCTACAACTTAGTCAGAGGGAACACTGATGCTGCCTTCGTCACTCCACAGAAGCATCTGTGGCCTAGCCACACTCTCACGCACACAGCAAAGGCCGCGTGGGAAGCTGAGACTTCCATTCTCACGAGGCTGTAAAACGGTGCCCGGACACTCCCTGCCCTGGAGGTGTCAAACGAGGTCAGATAAGGAACCCAGGAGCAACAGGGACTTCCACTGCCACCTGGAAGTAACAAGGAACTCCTGCCCCTCCCCACCACAGTGGTGCCAGAGGAGCCTTAGTGGAAATTTAAGACTCTTACAATCCCCTAATAGTCATGAGGCCACCGTGACTGTGATACCAAAGAAGCTGGGGTGTCCACCTGTATCCGGCAGTAACAAGGAGCCCCACCTCTATCTTTGATTCCTTTGTGGAACCTAAATTTCTACCTTCCCCTGGTTATAACAGAAGGTAGCACCCTTCCATTTCTATTGCCGGAGTAATATTAATCACAGAAAGCCAACAAAAGCAGAAGGTTTAAATAAGACAACCAACAGGGCTGAATACCTGTTCTATTTTATTTTTTTAAATATATTTCTATTGATTTCAGAGAGGAAGGGTGAGGGAGAGCGAGATAGAAATATCAATGATGAGAGAGAATCATTGATTGGCTGCCTCCTGCATGCCCCGTACTGGGGACCCAGCCCACAATATGGGTATGTGTTCTGACCGGGAATTGAACCAGTGACCTCCTGGTTCGTGGGTCAATGTTCGACCACTGAGTTGAGCAGGCCGGGCACTGCAAAGTCTACTTTCAAAGCAGTATCTTCTTTAATCCTTATAAGTCTTTGAGGGTCCAGGTATTTAAATTTTCAGAGCCTTTAATAATGCCCTCTCTGCCTATAAGTTCTCCTACATGCTTGAATAAAATATTGTTCTCACTTTCCACCACTATCTGCAGTCGTCTGTCCAAGTTCCATCTTGTGAGACAAATTAATGTTTCCTGATGACCTTTTCAGTTTTTCTATTCCAGATCTGAATTTCACTCTTGCCTTGCTACTGGAACTTAATGTTTTATTCTAATCACTTTACACACTCAAAAGCTCCCAAGTCATTCATTTATTCATATACTATTTTATTTCATACTCTGCATTAGGCACTATGCTAGTTACCTGGCATTCAATAAATCACAAAAACACACATGAATGCTTCTCTCTTGCAGCCTACAGCCCAATGGGAGAGACATATATTATTCACAGGACCATAAAAATAAATGTAAAATCACAATTGTGTTCAATAGGAAGAGAGAAGTGTATGGTGGACTGGAATACAAATGAATATCTAGAATTCCCATTTCTAGATAATGTACTAACTTGTAGAAGATAAATTTGATTCTGAATATTGACTTGAAGGCATGAGAACTTTCAAGGCACCAAGACGTGAGGGACCAAAATATTATAGAAAAAAATTCACTGAGGTGACCCCAAATTCTGCTCATTTTCCCCCTTGAGGTCTCCACTAATTGGTATGAGCATAGATGAAGAAAATCTTAGCAGAAATCAGAAGCCAAGAGGTGGGAGAGTTGATAGAGATATATCATTGGGATATATAAATCTGGTGTATAGGTCTCAAGGAGGGAGTAAGGCCCTACTAAATACCTCAGGATTTCAATTTGGAATCCTCAAAGACTATACTCTAGAAGTAAGAGTGAATTCTGAAATGAACAGGTCCTACAGAGACTGAAAGCTAGCCTGCCAACAGCTCAACCTTGGTTGAACTACAATCATCTGCATGTACTCTCACAAGTAGCTATTGTCTCATCCAAAGTCTCTTCAATTGTTCATGGCCAACAACCAGCGTTCAATGAAAAGTCAATAGAAATCCCAAGAGGTAGAACTAAGAGGGGGGAAAATGACCATAGCAAGAGACTGATCAGTGATTCAGATGTCAGTTTCAAAGGCTGAAAGTAATCAACTGATATGTATAAAACAAGATAAGGAGATGAAGAACATCATCAGAGAACTGGAATCTATAAAAGAATCACATGAAAATTCTAGAAGTGCACATACAATTATTAAACTTGAGAACTCAATAGAATGGGTTTAATAACAGATTAGATGCAGAAGAAGAGAGGATTTGTGATTTGAAAGATGTTAGTTAACTATTCAGTCTGAATGACAAAGTACAAAAGGGATCAAATATATGTCAAGCACCATAAACTTCAAGCAGGATAAATACACAGAAAAACACAATTAGTACATCTTTGTAAAAGTTATAGAAACAAAAAATAAAGAGATACTCTTAAAAACAATAAGAAAAAAAATTCACTTCTTCAAGAGCTAAAGTAAAGATAAGTAGTTTTATTTATCTGCAGAAATATTGGTATATTTAAAGTGCTAAAAGAAAATAGAACTATTTATAATAGCCAAAATTTGCAAGAAACTCAAATATTCATCGTAAAAAAAATAAATAAATAAATAAATAAACTATGATATTTTCTTACAAAGAGCATACATCAATTAAAATAAATAAGCTAATGCTACTATCCAGCCACATTGGTGAATCTAATGAACAAACTGTAGAGTCAAAGAAAAGCAGACACAAATGAATACATGTAAAGTTCAAAAGCAAAAACAAAACTAATCTCTGGTTTTAGAAATCTTGACGAAAATACCCATTGAGGAAGAGGGGGTTAGTGACTAAGAAGCTATGAAAAGTGTTTCTGAAGAACTGGTAATATACTGTTTCCTGATCTGGGTAGAGTCAATTTTCTTCAAGCTATAAAATTATGATTTATGTCCTTTTTGTATTTATATCAAGATTCATTAACCCAGTTCACATAGAAAAACAAACAATGCAGCAAAAGTTCTTCTCATGTTCAACCCTGCTCCTATATTAGAACTCTGACAAGTAGGATGTGCAGGCTTTAAGTCATTTTGTTCAAGGCAGAGTTTAAACTAATTTCCTTTCCATGTCACCTACAGCCTCAGAGGCAGCGCCTCCAAGGAAAGGTGAAATGCCACCAATGCCACGTTCTAATGTAAACCATGCAAAAATGTCTGTGAAACATTTTTTAAATATAACAACAATAATGTCAGTGTTTCAAACTTGTTCTCTTACTCTTCCATCAGCTACTGCCTTCCACCAACAGTTGCCGAACATAATGGGAGATGATAAATGAAACTACTAGGTTCTGAAGAAAATATTATACAACTTTATCTCTACAGAAAATATATTCCTCAAATTCAAAGGCAACGTTTCTCTTTGTTAAGTTGCAATGGACTAAATACAGGAGAAATTATGTGACATCTATATTATCTTAGAACCTATGTAGAAAAAATAAAGAAATACAGGGAACTTTACTCTTTAGCCGGAATGTAGATATTTCAATTAAATAAAAAGATTCCCATTATTATACTTTAAAATTAGCTCTTGGTTAAGAATGTTGGAGGATTTTTTACATAAATATAAAATAGGCAGTAATCTAAAATTGTAATGATAGTTACCACCAAATCATGTGATTCTAGTTATATTTAAAATATAGGTATGTAAAAAATAAAAATAAAATATAGGTACATATCTATATACATGGGGAGTCCCAAAAAATGTATACACACACTTTGAACAATTATAAAGGTGGTGTTTATTAAAATAGGTTTCATTTTCAAAATTGAGCTACCAGCTGTTAAAATTTGTATACGTTTTAGGGGGACATGCTGTATATCCGAGATAATCTTGAAAGCAAATTAAAACAAACAAAAAATGAAAGAGGCCTCTTAAATCACATAATAATTGCCATGTTTAAAAAATATATAGGCCCTAGGTGGAGTATGGCTGTGATGGCTACAGAAAGCTCGTTCCCCATGTAAGGGAAGCCCCGCCAACCAGGACGTGGCCCTGCTCCCATACTGAAAACAAAATACCTCTTTGGATCCAAAAAAAAGGAGCTAAGATTCAGGCTGACCCCATGGCCTTTTCCTTAGTGAAATGGAAATTTTTGTCTTTTAGCATCTTTTGACTGTGTTTGAATTCCAACAAAAAGCTAACCTCTTTCTTACTAGCGGTAGTAGGAACAATGACTTGGCAAGCTCTAATCTGTCAGCGGAGAAGGACAGCTGACAATTCAGCTCGAGGTATAACACAAGACACATGAAAAGGCAATCAGTAGTCACTGGGTCCGTGACACACAACCAGTGAAAAGCTGGTCACTTCTGAGTCTCTCTCGGAGGATCTCTGTGGACACACAGTCCTGACCGCTGATGACGGAGCAGCAGGGGCAGATAAGGGAGGACATGGGAGGTGGGGCAGCCAATCTGGAGCACCTTGACTACAGTTTACTTACATGGTCCCTGCAACCAACACTGCCCTTTCGGTTAAAGGTAATCAATCTCTTCCTCTATAAGCCGATGGAGAGCCAGAGTCCTTATCTTTTCTTTCGGCAACAACAAAAAACAGTGAAAAGTCAACCCACCCAAAATGGGGAAAGTGATTTGCAAAGAAACTCATCAACGGTCACCTACTAACTCAGCTGTAACCCAAACATTACCACTGATTCTTACTTGCTGTTGATCTTGAAGTTGATTTTCATTTTTTGTGCTTGCTCGTATTCACAATTCCCTTTCTAAAATTAATTGTTATAATTAGAAAAGAAAGAGAATAGCAAAGTGTAGCCTTTTAGCAGCCAGCACTTAAAAAATATTGCAAATGATTTCTGTCTTAGAAATACGGTTGGCATTTTCTCTGTGAGCCGCTCTTCCTTTCTCACCAGATTCAGGAGAATCTGAATTCAGGAGAATTCCCAGGAGGGTGGGAACCGTGGTAGAACGTACATCAAACAAGTGACATGTGTAGATCAAAACTGAGTCTGGTTTCACCCAGATAAAACCTGCATCTAACTGAGGACATTTCTCAGAGTTTCTCATAGAAACTGGGAGAGTGATTTGTACCTCTTTCCCATAATTTAATAGTATTATCTGCTCAAGTCAAATAGGTGTTCAGTAAAGATAACTAACATTTTTAGCGGTTCCAAACATGAGTGAAAATGTGTGTGTGTTTTTTTTTTTTTTGGGGGGGGGGAGGTTTAAGCAAAGCATATCATTTAATGTTTCTCATTTTGTAAACGAAGAAACCAAGAATTGCAGAAGTAATGGCAGCCCCGAATCTGGTCTCATCTCCATAGGCTTTGAAATTTGCATTTGGCTAAATCCATCATGTTTGTCCATGACAGGCAATGTGGCTAGTATTCTCTCAGTTTTTACAAATCAACTAGATCAGTCTCCCTGACAGTGAGTGTAATAGTAATAGTAGCTTTTCTGAACTCAGACACTCGAATTCTAAAATGACCTCTTATCTCCCCTGTCTACTCGCACAGGTTTTCTCAACCTTGACACAACTATATTTCAAGCTACATAGTTTCTTTGGGAGGCAGGAGGGAGGGCCATCTTGAACACTATAGAGGTTCTGTTACTTCTGCTTACCTGATGCTGGTAGCACCCCGTATGCCAAGTCATGACATTCAAAAAATGTCTCAGATATTGTCACTGTTCCCTGGATATTGACAATTGAGAATCACTGGCGTAAGAAATTCAGCACTTGACACTTCAGACAAGGGTCTGGATTCTCTTTTTGTTAATTGAATTCATTCACAAATTCTAGAGAAATCCTTTCTTTTAGTCATAAATCATTAAAAGACTCAGATTCTTCAGTCGGATGAACAGTATCTTTATAATACTATTCTCCTCCCCAAGAAGTTTAACCAACTGTGCACTGCCCATGTGTAGTTGCGTCTGTCTGGGGGTTTTAGGCAGTTTCACAAGATTCCCTCTCCCCATGTACAGGTACACTGAGATGTAGACGGGGGAGAAACATTAATCTTAAAAGCAGAGAGAACTGGATTGAACCTCATTTCTAACATTTATTAGTTATGCAGTCATGAGAGAATTGCTTAAATTCTTTGGTGTTTTCTTATCAATAAAAGAAGAATTTTAAGATTCAAAAAGCAAGGTGGTGCTGTAAAGGCTAACTATACCTATAAGATACCATTTCTGTGACCTGGAGCCAGGAGCTTACACTCTATGACTCCGTGTCTTCATCTGTTGAATGGTAGGTCAGATTGTAACTATGGTTTGAAAACCGGAGGTCTATAAGTTATTGTAAGATCTATGAAAGTGGTAACGGTGAGTTGGTGTGGCCTACTATTTCACCCTTGACCTTTCCACTATAACACACTGGGCTCCTCACTATTTCTCCTGCTTCCTCAGCACCTGTGAATTGGCCACTCCTTCTGCCTATGATAATTTTCCCCAGGGTTCACATGGCTGATTCCCTCATCAGCTTCAGGTCAATGATGAAATGTCACTTTCTCAATGAGACTGAACCCAAAATGTGTGTAACACACTTCTCCAGCCTAACACTCTTCCTGAGATGAACCTGCTGTATTGTCTCCATCTTGTAATCTTATTACATTGCCAATCTAATCAAATAAAAGAGTAAAATGCTAGTTGCATCACTCTGCTACATCCCAAGTCACATCCACCAGCCAATCAGAATGACTATATGCAAATTAACCCAACCAAGATGGCGGCCGGCAGCCACCAAGCTACAGCAAACAGGAAGCTTCATTGCCCCGGTGATGGAGGAAGCTGCCTGCCTTGGCCGGCTGTGGCCTCTGCGCAAGGCAACAAAATATCAATTATAGAAGATAAATAAACCCCAGATACCTGCTTCCAGCCAGCCTCGCTGGGAAATTGGGTTGCTGGGAGCTGTGCCAGCCTGCAAACAGCCATCAGCCATTCACCCAGGCTGGACAGGCACCCCAGCAGGACACCCTCCTGAAGGGGATGTGGCCAGCCTGAAAACAGCCCTCAGCCCCTCACCCAGGCTGGCCAGAAAACCAACGGGACCCCCACCCTGATCCGGGACACCCTTCAGGGCAAACCAGCCGGCCCCCACCCATGCACCAGGCCTCTATCCTATATAATAAAAGGGTAATATGCAAATGACCCTAACAGCAGAATGACTACGAATGACTGGTCACTATGACACACACTTACCACCAGGGGGGAGACACTCAATGCAGGAGATGCCCTCTGGTGGTCAGTGCACTCCCACAGGGGGAGCTCTGCTTAGCCACAAGCCAGGCTGACGGCTGCCAGCACAGCGGTGGTGGTGAGAGCCTCTCCTGCCTCCTCAGCAGCGCTAAGGATGTCCGACTACAGTTTAGACCTGCTCCCCGCTGGCAAGTGGACATCCCCCAAGGGCTTCCGGGCTGCCAGAGGGATGTATGACTGCCAGCTTAGGCCCGATTGCCCAGGGAGCAGGCCTAAACCAGCAGTGGACAGCTCCCAAAGGTTCCCAGACCACGAGAGGGCACAGGCTGGGCTGAGGGACCCCCCCCACCCCCCGCACCCGAGTGCACAAATTTCTGTGCACCGGGCCTCTAGTGTTATTATAATAAGAATGTCTATGTTATTCTTCCTGTTTTTTCTCGCTGGAATATAAGCTCCTTGAGGGCAAGAATCTGTTTTTACTTAACCCAGTGCATGGAAAGTGCCACAACCATTAGAAAGATGTCCGATGAATGAATAAAATTCGGGAGCAACTCAGTGTGACATAGAAACATCCAACTGCTCCATTTCCAGCTCCACAGGGTAGGTCTGGTTTTTCCTCTTCTATAAACCAGGGACCCACGAATGAATTTCTGTGGGAGAATTGGGCTATTTCTCTGTTTTAGAAAACTAGTCTTGAAAACATTTACTTCTTAAGTTTGCACTGTTGAATCTAGTTTGTTTAAATATCTTAGCATATGGCACATTCACTTGTCAAACCCCCTTCTTAACATTATGTTTACTTTATTGTTTCACTGATTTTTCATTTTGTTTTTAAGCAACAGAAAACTTTTCAAAATATAACACGTTAGTATTTTACTATAAAACATTTTCCCCATGTGTTTATAGAAAACACATATGGGAAACCTGATCAAAGTTAAAACTAATAAATCTAACAAAATATATTGCTACATGTTTATTTTATAAGTTCAGTGTAATATTACAAAGTCAATCTATGAGAATAATGAGAGCATTACAATAAATAAAGTCACTTGAAATCAGAAATTAAACATGAGAACTAGTCTTCCATCAGCCTCAGCTAATTTATTTGCACAATTTTTTAGTTTTATAATATTCAGCAGGCCTTAAATCACAAATAAGTAGTTGCAAATGGTAATATTTATTAAGAGCTCACTTGCTGCCTCCAAATACTTATAAATATCTACAATGACATGATAGCAGAATAGCAGAAAACGTGGTTCAGTGTTGGAAAAGGATAAATCTTTTAAAAGTGAGTGCATTATTGCATTCCTAATGACAAATAAGTAATGAAGCCCATGCTAGCTTGAAATAAAAAATAATGAAGAAAATTTCAATCTAATGAAAAGACTAGTAAACTAAACAGGGGTTTTCAGCAGGGAAAAGAGTTATTGACCAGAACTGGAAACTTGGAGAGTTTGAATCAGGGTATGGTAGCAAGAATGAGGCGTTATTTTGACCTATTTGGCACTAATGTCTTGAATAGACTATACTTAATTGCAAGCTGCCTTGGATTGCTAAATAAGGTGGATACCGATGTCTTCAGGCTACTTGAGCCAAAATAAAATAAGATTAAATCAACAGAGTTTGAAATATATGTATATGTGTATGTATATCTGTGTGTGTGCAGGTACATATAAGTATGTATATAAGTGAGCATGTGTGGTGTATGTGAGGGTGTATAAATATGTATGTATCTGTATAAAAACATACAAGACAACCATGTATTTTTGAAAGCCTAGCTTAGTGATACATGAAGTATCCCACAGTCCTTTACAGATGATTATTCACCCTCCCTATTATACTCGAAGGGAGAAATATTCAAGTCGACTTGTGCAAGAGTATTCCCTTGGTGCTAAATTTTATGGTTTGCTTTCACTTTACTTAATGTGCATATTGAACATAATCCCGAAGATTATATTATGCCTATATTATATGATTGTTCAGTTATTCCCTTGCCTTATGTCTGTCGCAGGATGGGTCGAGATTTAGTGTGATAAACAATTATGAGTTCCGCGCATTATGCTT
>PVJC01005707.1:0-57914 GCA_004026665.1 Murina feae
AGCCCTTAGGAGAGGAAGGCAAGATGGCGCGCGCGGACTTAGGGGGACCAGACAGGCAAATGTATTAGGCATTCTGTTGCGGGGGGCGGGAGGATGGGTCTAGGGCACCATTTAGTCTGAAGACTAGAGCAGCCTTGGGATTTGTATCTTTTAGACGTTTAAACCCAACGAGGCCCAGACTCATAAGCTTTCTGCTGCAGCATCAAAGCAGGCGGGGGGGAGGAGGGGGACCTTTTTCCTGCCGGGGGCCATTTGGATGTTTATAGCATCATTCTCGAGCCATGCAGAATTAAACATCAGCCTGCTGTATCTGGCCAAACATTTAATTAACTCCTCCTGCCTTGGCGGGGCCAGGCCACACGATTCCTCAGGCCCTTAAGGCACCGCCCAGGGGCCGGACGTTCCCCACCCCTGTTCTAGATGAAAATATTAAGACAGCAGAAATGTCAGCGTTTCTTCCCAAGTCTACACACAAGCTGTGGAAGAAGCTGAAGAGAAAACTCAGCTGCTCTGATGCCCATAAGCGGTCTCAGTCCTCCCGGTGCTCTGCCCACCTCCCTGCGCCTTAGGATTTGGGGTGCTCCTCGCGGCCCACCCCTTCCCGGGGGGTCTGGTGGGAACGTGCCGATCTTCATGCGACCAGCGGCTCAGTCGCTGTTCCCTCCGCCAGGTCCGTCTCCCAGAATTCCTCGGTGCTGCACGAGGAGGAAGGCGAGCATTCCTGCAGCGACTCCGAGACGCGCCTGTCCCCGCGGCCGGCTGCGCAGCCGCTGGGAGAGGTAGCCGGCACCGCCCTCCCTTTCCTGGGGGTCGGACTCCCGTGCGTGTCAGAGTCCCAGTCGGGTCCACCTGCTGTCATTCATGCGTCAACACCTTTTTTAAAAAATTTTTATAAATATGTTTTTATTGATGTCAGAGAGGAAGGGAGAAGGAGAGAGAGATGGAAGCATCAAGGATGAGAGAGAATCATTGGTACGGCTGCCTCCTGCACACTCCACACTGGGGATCGAGCCCGCAATCCAGGCATGTGCCCTTGGCCAGGAATCAAACTGGGACCTCCTGGTTCATAGGTCGACCCTCAACCACTGAGCCACCCTGGCTGGGCCACCAAACACCTTTCGAACCCTCTCTGAGACGGCAGCAGAGGTTTTGTTCAACTCATTTATTCGTGAGCCTGTTACTTACCTGTCGCTATTCCGCCCACTGAGGACAGCAGCAGAGCGGGGACCGCCACACCCTGCCTGGCGGCGCTTATGTTCTCAACGGTGGGGTGGGGGTGGCCCAAAATGCAGGAAGTAAAAAAAAAGTGTCAGCGGCACCGTGCTCACTGTGGCCGAGGAGGGAGGAAGGGAGAGGGTGTCGAGGCCAGAGGTGGGGTTGCCGTCTTTACCGAGGGAGGCGTGAGAGCCAGCTAGGCAGGCATCCAGGGAAAGAGGGTGCGGGCACAGGACCTGCGGTGGAGGGAAGAGGGTGGGGTTTCCTGCCTGTGCTGCCCTCACAGGCTCTGCTAGGGTTGCCGGCCCAGGTAACACAGGTTCATTGCGCCCCCTCTCGGCTGGGCCCGGGAGACGACATGGGGTCCTGCCCCCAGGAGCTCGAGGACCAGTGAGGACAGGACATGCAGTGTCTGGCACATAGTCGTTGCTCAGTTAAATGTTCTTTGAGTGAATGCACGACTTAATTAATTTAACGATAGGAAACAAGTGTGCCTGTGGCAGGGACTGTCAGCGCCAGGGCAGAGGCGGGGGAGACGGCACATGGAGGAAACCATGAGTGCGAGAGAGAGAGAGAGAGAGAGAGAGAGAAAGAGAGAGAGAGAGGGAGGGAGAGGGAGAGAGGGAGGGGGCATGGAGCTGGACATGAAGAGAAAAGGGAGAGAGACGCTGGGGTGGGCGGACGTCCAGGCCCTGAGCAGGTCAGTGGTTCCCAGGGAGCTTTGTGTCCCGAAGGCCCATGGACGGCTGGGGCTGCGCCGATGGATTAGGGGAGACGACAGCCCGGGTGGGAGGGAGCCCCAGAGCCGGGGTCACAAAAGCACGCTGGGCCCGGCCTTAGTGGCTCCATGGTTGAGCATCAACCTATGAACCAGGAGGTCAGCAGGGGCATTCCTGGTCAGGACACGGGCCTGGGTTGTGGGCTCGATCCCCAGGAGGGGGCGTGCAGGAGGCAGCCGATCAGTGATCCTCATCACTGATGTTTCTCTCTCTCTCTCTCATGCTCCCTGAAATCAATAAAAATATATTTTTCTAAAAGAGAGAAAGCACGCCAGCCTGGAGAAAAGGGAGTGGGCTGTGGAGATAGAACCCCTAGGACTTTGCATCAGCGTGGCTGCTGGGGTTGCCGGCCCGGCTGGCTGACGGGTGGGGTGTCAGGACGGGCTAACCCGACATCCAAGTGGGGGCGCCCGGCGGGCAGGCGGGTGGCCTCTGCTGCTCTGCGTCCTTTCCCTTCGGAAGGAAAGCGGCTTCTCATCCCGGGGACCGGGGCGCCCCACGTCACAGCTGCCTGCTGGCCTGTGTCACCTGAGTCGGGTCTTTGTGGGCCCAGCAGATGCTGTGCCACGGGAGGGTGAGTGGCCTGAGGTTGGCACCTCCCCTGGGAGCAGCGTCCGGGCCCCGCCCAGTGTCCCCTCACCCTTCCTCCTGCCCGCACGCGTGTTGGACTTGCACCCCCTCTGGTCCCTCTTGTTGCCCAGGAATGTGGCGTCACTCCAGACAGCGAGAACCTCACCATGTCTTCGTCGGGGGCCATTGACCAGTCGTCTTGCACGGGGACACCTCTCTCTTCCACAATTTCCTCCCCGGAAGGTACGCGGAGGGAGCGGGGAGGGCAGGAGAGTGGGGAGGGTGGCGTGTCCCCTCCCAGCCCCGTCCTCAGCCCTGTGTTTCCTCAGGACGTAGACAGACCCCGGGCAGCGCTTTAACATCTAAGCTGGTGACCAGCAGGCCCCACTGGAGGGGGAAGGGACTGGCTGTCCCCGTGGCGAGCTGGGGAGCAAGCACGGTCTCACCCCCAGTCCTGCAGGTCCCTGGGCCCCGAGGGCGTTCTGAGCTCTGAATGCGAAGGAGCCGAGCCCTGGGAAACCTTCCGTCCGGCCCGGCTGTGTGGCTCAGTGGTGAGCGTGGGCCTGTGAACCAGGAGGTCACAGCTCCATTCCCCACAGGGCACAGGCCTGGGCTGTGGGCTCAGCCCCAGTGGGGGGTGTGCAGGAGGCAGCCGGTCAGTGATTCTCTCTCATCATGGATGTTTCCCTCTCTCTCTTCCTCCCTGAAACCAATAAATACATGTTTTTGAAAAAGGATAAAAAAGAAAACCTTCCATCTGAAACCAGGGACTGTGGCCTCACTGCGCGGGGCAGCGACAGGGCTCGGCGCCTTGCCCAACTCCAGAGCCCGCGCTGACCGTCCCCTCCTCCACCTCCCGTCTCCACAGACCCTGCCAGCAGCAGCCTGGCCCAGTCGGTCATGTCCATGGTGTCCTCCCAGAGCCAGCACTCCCAGCTCAGCACCGACACCGTCTCCTCCATGTCCGGCTCCTACGTCGCCCCCGGCACAGGCACGGGCACCGAGGATGAGGGGGAGGCGCTCCCCTCCCCGCTGGCCGCCAGCAGGGCCACTTCCGAAGAAGGAGAGGTGAGGGCAGGGCAGGGGCCTCTGCACGCGACATATCCGGGCAGCTCAGGCGGGTGCGCCCGGGACATCTGGGAGCCATGGAAACGGGGCAGTAGAGCCCGGGGCCCCCCCTCAGGCCTGACTCTGCGAGCACCACTTGCTTTTTTTCTTTTTTCAGTCCTCACCCGAGGATATGTTCCCGTTGATTTTTAGAGAGAGCGGATGAGAGAGGGGGAGACGGAGAGAAACACATCAGTTGGTTGCTTCCTGCGCACGCCCTGAGCAGGGCCGGGGCTGGGGAGGAGCCTGCACCTTGACCGGAATCGAACCCGGGCCCCTGTGGTCCACAGGCTGGAGCTCTATCCACTGAGCCACACCAGCCGGGGCTGCTTGGCACCACTTCCGTCCCGAGGGTGCGGTTGGGGGTTTGCTACGAGGCGGATGAGCTGGGTGCCCCCGGAACTGGCGTGTCCGCACCTCCATTCCTGTTACTCTTGCAGGCGATGCCGGCGGCGTCTCCAGACAGCAACTTCGTGGGCCTCGCCGAAGAGCAGGACGCAGAGGTAACCCCCACAGGGGACGCGGAGCCCCTCCCGGTCGGAGGTCAGAGGGTCCCGGTGCTGCCTGGGGAAGCAGGTGGGAGGGGCGATGTTCCGGAACAGTCCTTCCAGGTGGCGTTCGGGTCAGGCATGCGGTGGAGGGACAGCAGCTGCACTAGGAGGCGGGGGGCGAGGGGGTGTCCAGTTAGCAGAGGGCACTGGTCTCGAGTTACAGGCAGAGTGGGCTTCGAGCACCTGTTCGTCCTGATTCCCTTAGTGACCATTCCTCAGGTGACTGGGTCGCAGGTGCTGGCCGGCCCGGGGGCCGTAAAGGCCTCAGTGGCCTGGCCTCTGCCTGCCCCCCGCCTTCTGTACCCCCCAGGCGGGGAGACGGGGAGACAGTTCAGCGTGAGAAGTGGCGTGTCCAAGGTGTGCTGAACCGCCCAGCTCGCAGGGGGCGCTCCAGAACTTCCCTTTTTTCCTCTAGAACTTCTTCTCGAGCTGTGTGTTCTCGGAGGAGAGTCTGGATCGGGTTTGCGATCGGAAGGGGTTTCTGTGAGGTTAGGGTCTCAGTGCTGTTTCCTCGGACAGACGAGCTAACCCAGGACCAAGGCTGCTGCCGGCCTGTCCAGCAAGCATCCGAACACGCCCAGACCCGTCCCTCCCCAAGCCGGCCAGCCCCTGCCCGGCCTCCCAGGCACCTCCAGCTCCTACGCTGCTGCTGCCGCCGGCCCTGAAGTTAAACACCGTGAGGACCAGTTTGGGCTCCAGCCCGCGAGTGTGCAGCTGGCCCTCACACAGCACAGTTCAAGCGCACTGCCCTGGACCCGGCTGTCCTTTGGGTCCGCAGGGGGAGCCCCGTGTGCAGAGGCCCGGCCGAGACTCGGTCAGCACCCTGACCTGCGCTCTTCCAGGCCCACTGTGCTCCCGCTCCTGCTCTGTAGGCTCAGGCGCCTTCCTTCTGTCGTAGGGAAACGACGTCATGGAGGAAGACGACGGGTCCCCCACACAGGACGACGGTAAACGACCTGGTCTCGGCTCCCTCTCGTCTGTCCTTCCCCGGGCGCAGAGGGGGCCCTGGCGTGAGTGGGTGGCACCCCTCAGCCTCGTGCCCCGGGGGAAGGTCACCTTCCTGATGGGATGGGGTGTCCGAGTACCGCGGTGCCCGCCCGGCTCAGGTGGGGGTGCAGCAGAGGACGGCTCCCCCTTTAGATGGGACACATCCCGAAGCTTCTCGGATGGCTCCCACCCCCCGCCTTCCTGCTCCGGCTCCCAGCCGAGTCCTCCAGAGCTCTCAGCGCCCCGAGTGCAGCAGCAGCAGCAGCGACACTGTCTCCTCCCGTGGGAGAAAGGACTCAGCCTGGGGGTTTGGTTTTGCTGGAACGAAGGAGGTGGCTGCCGTTACGGGGACAGGGATCCTAGGAGCCAGGGGTGCGGGGCGGGCGGGTCCGCAGCTGCCGGGATGGTTTCCTCGAGCCTCCAGGACACCCTCCATGGAGTGGTGTGGTTTCTAATGCCGACAGGAGGGGTGACCTGCAGAGAAGGGGGTGGGGAGAGAGGGTGGGGCTGGGCCTGACCCCCCTGGGGATGGAACCCAGCTCTCCCCTCTGCTCTGAGGCGCCTCTGGCGGGGTGCAGATGCCACCCTCATCGCTTCTGCTTCAGCGCTGGCCTTCTGCTTGGGGAGTTCAGGGGTGCGCATGCGGACTTGGCCGTCCTGCCTGGCCAAGTCGCCCTGAAGGAGGGGATGGCACCACGGCGGGGCCGTGTCCTCGGTGCTCATGGCTCCCTCTGTGACTGTCCCCGAACCCCTGAACATCTGCTTCCGACAAGCTCAGGCCGCAGGTGCTTCCCCCGACGTCACGGAGCCCCCGCGGTGGGTCTCTGCGTCTTCCTTTCCCTTCCAGCAAGAGAGAAAACAGAAAGAGGGAGCTTGAGAAAAATAACTGCCGAAACTCCCCTCCCCCTCGCACGACCGTAGGCTTCTGGCCTTAAAACGTCCTCAAAATGACACATTCCGCAAGTCCCACAAGAAAACGCATCCCAACGTGGTGAATGTGGCGGTTCCGACCTGATAGACAAACGTAGGGGACCTGGGAGACCTTTGCTGGTCCTGGTGTCTCGCATTTGCAGAGAGCCCTGTGGTCACAAGCACCCCCGACAGCACCCACAGACAGACACGGGCAGGAGCAGGGCGGGTCCCCGGCTCCTCCCGCCCCTGGCAGAGCTCCCCAGCTGTCAGCAGCCCCCCTCCCCCAGGCTCCTGGGGAACCGCGGCCGGAAGGGGGGGCCAGTTAGGGAAAGGGGGCGGGCATGCCGCACAGTGCATTCCTTCGCTGTCCGCTCTTCACCCGCTCAATTACTGTCTTGTCTTTTTTTTTTAAACACACGATCTGGTTTGTTTGTCTCCGTCCTCAAGATGCTCACGTTCAGGACAGCAGAGCGGAGCCGCACCCAGCGCGCCCGTCTCACCGCGTTAACTCCCTTACAGCCCAGAGGACGCGCGCGTTCCTGCGCATGGAATGTGACAATAACAATGGCTTGGACGTCGCAGGCGTGCAGGCACTGGACAATAAGCTGTGCTCTGAGCTCTGCCTCGCCGGTGAGTGGCAGTCTGCCGAACGCGAACGTGGTGGGCGCCGCTCTCCCCCTCGCACCCCCGCTGTCACCCCGGGGTGCCCACCTCCTGCCCCTGCGGCTCCTGCCGAAGCCGGGGCTGTGCTCAGGTGCTGGAAGCTGCTGCTGAAAGGAGGCGTGCGCCCCAGGGAGAACATCGGGCCGGGAGGAGGGAGCAGCTCTCCCTCTGCTTCCCATCGTCCCCGTCTTCCTGACGGGCCCCTCCATCACGATCTAGCGGATCCCGTGGCGGGCGGCCTGGCCTGTGGCCCCCACAGGCAGTGTGGAAGGCGTCCGCGGCTCCTCGGCAGGAAGGCGGGAGCCAGCGTGCTCTAGATGAGCGAGGGGCTCCGTGGCCGTGGCCGTGACCATTGGGGTACCGGTCGCCTCGTGCTTGTCAGCTCTGGACCCCAGAGGAAAGGGCCGGGCTGGAGGGTGTCAGGGCCCCTTCCTCCTCCTCACGACGCCAACCGGAACCCAGGCCCGTTTCCTGCAGAGGAGCCGCGGTCCCCACCGGCGCACGCTGGCCTCTCCCCCGCGCTGTGCTCACACGGGGACGCCCTGGGCCGCTTCTCCAAAGCCAGCGGACTCGGTCAGACCTGCCCTCCAGGTTTAGTGTCCCTCTCACGTGTGGTCCGTCATCGCTCCGCTGGCCCCTGAAATGGAGACATTTCAACCTCAGAGCAGCCCCTGGCGTCGTCGTGGTCCAGTGCTTTGCCCGTCCCGTCAAGTGGCCGAGGCTTTGGAGCCACACAGCCGCCTGCGGTCACCGCGCTCCACCGGCCTGGGGAGGGCACGGTTCGGTCCCGCATGCTCGGGCCGCAGGAGCCAGCCTCTCCCCGGGCTCCGGGGCCATGGTCTAGGGAGGGCTGACCCAGGCCGGTCTGGACGTCACTTCCCGCCTCCCACTCCCCACCTCGCCTCTGTCTGTCCGTTTGTCCTCCACGTCTTCTCCGATCCGCTGGTGTTGCCTAGGCTTTGCGTGAGGCTCACGTCCGCTCCCTGTCCTCCCGGCTACGCCACGGCCTCCCCTGCGCTTGCTGGGCCTGCGCGCATCCCAGCGCCCCCCGCTTCGGTTCCATCCCTAACCGGCAAGGACCTGTGTTCCAGAGACTAGGATTTTTCCAAGAAAGAAAAAAAAAAAAAAACGATTTGGGGGGATATATCCATTCCTGTTCCAGAAAAAGGGGGTGCTTCTGTGCAAGGGTCATGGGGGGCGGGTTGGGCTGGCCGCGATGGCATCTCTGCCCTCGCTCCGCCCTGGGTCGGCTCCCTGGTCGTGTGTGCGCGTGGGGAGAGAGTCTAGGTTCTTGCCCGCCTTGAGGGGGCCCCCTCTCCCCACTTGTTGGCAGAGGGAGCTGCTGGAAGTGCGAGCATATTCCCTCTGCTTCCTGCTCTTCCTCACACCCTCCGGCCAGCCTGCGGGTTGATGTTCACTCCACTCTCGGGGTCGAAGGGAGGAAGGAAGGAAGGAAGGAATACTGGGGTTCCTTTTGGGGATCTGAGATTAAAGTGGGGTCACAGCTGAGGCCAGACACATGAACCAGACCGAACACGCTGTGCTGTCTGTCGGGAGAGGGACTCGGTGCAGGCGCTTCAGGTGTCTGTCCATGTCCCTTCACCGGAGGTCCGGGGCCCTTAGGAAGAGGGACAGCCTGGCTGCTCTCGCCATCCAGCGGACTCTGGTTGGGCCGGGAGCAAAGTGCCGGGGAATTCTCCAGAAACGTCCGCTGGATTAGCGACAGGCGTACCTGCTTTGGTAGGTCCCCTGGGCTGGAGAGGCCTCTTCTCCCTCGGCCTTAAGGTCACACTTCTGTCCTAGGATGGAGATCCCGAGGTCCCTCCCGCCAACCGGCCGGGCTCTGCGGGCCTGTGGGCTTCTCGGCCCTTGGTCTCCATTTCCCTCTCCAAGCAGAGGGCACTCCTCTCGAGGAGGGCCAGGAGAAGCGGATCCAGGGGCACCCCACTCTCCCTGTCCCCATCACCCTCCATGCTCCCGGGTGCTCTGCCAGGAGGCCCAGCCAGCTGGTGGCGAGGCCCACACGTCCCCGTCCTCACCACTCGTCACAGTGACCTGACAGGGCACCTGTGTCTGAGCCTCTTGTCTCCTAAGAAGCCTCTGGGGTTCTCGGGCCGGGAGGGTGCCCCAGGGGCAGAGGGGTGCCCCAGGTTGTTGGGAGAGGCTCTCCAAGGGAGGGCAGCGAAGCGGACGGGGCAGAGTGAGCAGGAGGGAACTCCGAGACCGGCGAAGGGAAGGGGTGGCGGGTCCGGGGGATCGGATGGGCGGTCACACGGGCGGCAGTGGTCGGGGACCAGCGGTCGTTTAGCGAAAGCCTCTGGGAGGTTAATGGTGGGAACGAGCAGAGATGACGGGTTCGGTCGTGGAAACACAGTACAGTTTTTTAGTTTTTTACGGCCGCAGCGGGCAGACCTGGGCGCAGCTGACGAAACTAAAAACGCCTGTGTAGGCGAGTGGATGACCCAGACTAGGAGGCTCCTGGGGAAGGCGGCACTCGGTAGAGACTGAGGAAACATCCAGTTCACTCCCCCTTTCCCCTCCCCCCCCAGAAATCTCAGGAAAGGAGTGCCCTGAACGTGCTCCCCAAATCTGCCTCCAGAGGTCTCTTCACTCGCCCATGTCTGAGTCCCCCAAACAGGAATTTAAGGGAAGCGCCTTTACCTGTCTTCCTCCGAGAGTTTAAACCTCTGAGCCCTGTGTTCTGGCTGGAATCTCGCCCGCATCTGGGTCCCTTTCTGTGGCCAGGCTCACCCCCTGGCCCTGGTGAGTGGAGGCAGCGTCCCCTGTAGGGAAAGGGCACCCAGGCGCAGGGGTAGCCCCGAAGGCAGCGGTGTCGGCTGGCCGGGAGGGCTCGTGTGAGCTCAGCAGGAGCCTGGCCATTGTGTTCTGTGCATGCGTGTGTGTCTTCGCTCCTGTTCACCATCTGCTTTTGGTCTTTCCCACTGAACAGCGCAGCTCCGGAGTCCTGCCCCCTAGACCCTGAGGACTAGGTATGAGACCCACCCCGCTGTGTACGTGACACAGCTCAGGCCGCCTCGGGCTCCCCACTTCGCGGCCTCGCCTTCCCTTCTCGGGCCTGTGCACGCCGAGTGCCGCCCTCACAGGGAAGGAGCTGCTGACCCCATCCCAGACACCAGTACCCCAGGGACCAGCGGCCCCCGATTCTGCCTGGGTGTGAGACATCTGAGGGTGTCCTTTCTGCTCAGCCCTCTTCCCGGGGCCCACCTCCCCGACTGAGAGCAGTTGATGCTGCTTAACCCCAGAGCCTCTGCCGCCAGAGGGTTCATGTGGTTGGCTGGCCTAGCCCGCGGCCGGCCCCCCACATTGTGAGTGTCCCCCTTCATATGAACACAGCCAGCCTCAGCCCCGCCCTGCAGAGTTGGCCGGCCCTGCTCAGGAGGTGGTCTAGGCACAGCGTGCGAAGTCCATGCAGGCTGCGGGGAGCCCTCCAACCCCCTGGTCCTCGTCTGGGGCCCGTGGAGGCGGGTTGGGGATCCACTGCTTGGAGCCCTGAGTCAGGTCTTCCTCCTGCGCTGTGGGCAGCCTGGCCCTGCCTGTCCACGGAGCATCTCCCTACGAGGGATGGAGCCGGGCCGCAGGCAGGAAGGGCGGGCAGGGGGAGATGCGGAGAGGTGAGCATGGCAGGGACAGAGCCTGGGGCACTGGCCCTTGTGCTCCTTCTGCTAGTGGGCGCCCCGCTCGGCGCTCTCCCCTGACCTCACCCAGCCCTCAAGCTCAGCCAGGCGGGAAGGCAGGAGCTGGGAGTGGAGCCCAGCCATCCTGACGGCAGGTTAGGCAGCCTGGGAAGTGAACGGACGGGCGGTGGTGGTGGGGATGCAGAGTGTGAAGGAGAGAGAAGAGACCAAGGGGCCTGATGGGAGGGTGAGGAGTTTAGGGGTGACACCCATGGGACCCCCAGTTTCTCGGCTAGTGCCTCCTGAGGTGGATGGCACCGGCCGATAGCAGGCCTCTGCAGCTGCTCAGATCAAAAAGATGAAGAGAGGGAGGTGTGGGGACGGGGTGCTGAAGCCATGGCACTGTCCACCCCCCCAGCAGACACCTGGGGTGCAAACACTTCTTCCCGCCAGAGGAAAGCTCAGCTGGGCCCAGTTTCTTTCTCATCCAGCATAGCACATGGGCCGACATCAAAACGAAGCACCAAAGTGGGTCCCAGGGCAAGTCCACAAGGCAAGGAACAGCCTGCGTGTCCCTCTGTCACGGGGCGCAGCGGCCCCGTGGGGCAGGGGCGCCCGCTTCCCGTCCCCTCTCCCGCGCTGTGGCCCGCACACGCAGAGTTGCAGGTGACACGCATCCCGCCAGACTCCGTGCCGAGCTCCCGAGCTGCCCTGCTGGAGACGCAGGGCCCTGGCCGCGGTCTGGCCCTGTGACCCTCCTCTCTCTCCTCAGGCACCTGGCAGGCTGATGACAACACGCTCGGCCATCGGCACCCTCAGCGTCGGCGCCGGTCGTCCAGCAGCCTGGAGGATGCCGAGGGCGGGCGCTGCGTGTGGGGGCCTCTGGCCGTCTGAGAGCCCGCCCCAGGCCAGAGCCCCCTCCAGCCCCTGCATCCCATCCTGGACTCACTGGACCGTGGCCTCCGGGGCATCCTTAGCGGGCATCCACGTGGAGGCCAGCCTGCTCCTGCTCCCGGCCCCCAGCCTTCCATCACCAGGACCCCGCCTTTCTCCAAAGGGGCTGGACGCCTCCCTCCTCAGAGACCCTCTGGAACATTCCCACTGCACCTTGACCTTCAGGGGAGCCACGGCCCACAGGCTGGCGTCTGGAGCATCTCCCTTCTCCATGGCGGGTAGACCAGAAGGCTCGGAGTCTTGGCGCCTGTGTGGCAGACATTCTTGTGTGTCAGAGACAGCAACTCCAATTTGAAACCTCCAGTTCCGGGTGGATTTGAGGGAGACGCGTGAGAAAGCAAAGCCATGTAGCACTGTGTGCGGAGTTTCCTTCAAGGACAAGAGAAATGGTACGAGCCCACCAGACGGCTGGTTGAAAAGACAGTTCTTGCTTCCAGCAGGCGAGCTGGTCTAAGCCTCGTGTGAGTGTCTTGCTTAGAGAGGAGTCCTTGGACCTGAGACACACACACACACACACATACACCCATTACATGACCGCCCTTGGGAGGGTCTTAGATCAGGTGCACCCAAGAAGGCCTGGGACTGCACCCGAAGGTGACATTTCAGAACACATTTGTGCCCACCTCTCTCAGGTGTGCGGAGCTGTCATCACTCTGGCCCTGTCCAGTGGTATTCTTACCCATTTCCCCGTCTCCACCCCTGTTTGTTCATCGTTGAAGAAACAGGCTGAGAGGGAGGTGGACCAGGGACCCTCCAGCTGGTACCCCGGACTCCCCAAGGAAGTGGCGGGGAGTGCCGAGCGGGGGCCGGCAATGGACTAGACGCTGGTGGCAGGAGGCAGGGCCTTCACCCCTGGGATTCTCCCCGCTCCGTGTTCCAGTCCTCCTGAGCCTGAGAGGGGCAAGGGAAGGGACTGCCTTCCACAGGCTCATTAGAGACTTAGAGAAAGTGTTCCAGTCACCTGCCCATCCCCCATCAGCCCAAACCCTGGCGAGAGCAAGGCTGCCCCGGACCGCGAGCTGCTGGGTGTTCCTCCTCTCCGCGCCGGCTCTGCTGAGCCCTCAGCTCTCGGATAGGCGCTGTGTCTGTTGGGCCTTTGGAAAAGGTCGAGCACAGGATTGGGAGGCAGAGCTGAAAACAGCAACGTGGGAGGCTGAGGTGTGGAGCCGGGGCTGTGCCCGTCGATGGCTTGTCTTAGAATTTGGAACTGTCACCCGGAAAAGCTTCTCGGGGCCCTTGACAAGCCTCCCAGGGAGCCCCGTGCCCTCGCGCGGCACCCTCTCGGCAGCCTTTTGCGTGGCCTGGTGAGCGGGGCCTTCCCACTGCCCAGTGGCTGAGGCTCATGTTCTGCCTGGTGGGGGAACCTGCTGTCCTGACAGGTGTGACGTGAGCCAGGCAGGAATCATCGAAGCTTCCGGATGGAGTTCCCACGCCCACCCTCTCTGGAGCCCTGCAGTGGACTCCGCTGGTCAGGCCCCACCCGTGTCCTTCCCTCCCCCCGACATTCTCCCAGCCGCAGCCCCTTCCCTATTGGAGATCTGAGCAATAACCCCACTCCCCGAGTTCCTCCAAGTTTGAGCCCCAGAAACACCAAGGAAGGGGCTTCCCTCAGCCTAGGGTAGAGCGCACAGACCCACCTGCTCTCGGGGCAGGTCCCCTTCACGGTGTGGTGTTACCTGAGATGAAGGAGCTGCAGGTCAACAGCAGCCACAGGGGCCAGGAACCCTGAGAGGAAGCCATCACCGTCACCCTTTTGGGGGGGGGTCTGTCCTCTCCCAGGGGGAGAGGCTCAGGAATGTTCTTCTAAGCCTTGGTTCCCTACCCCAGACCTCTGGGCTGTGGAATGGCCTTCAGTCCTTGTTTTCCAGTCACTTCCTGTCCTCTCCCCGTCCCCCCCCCCCCCTGTTCTCATTCAGATGTTGGCAAGCAGAGACATCCCACCCAAAGGCTGGTCCCCAGCCTGAGAGGGGGCAAGGCTGCTGCCCCCGAGAGAATGGACGGACACAGGCTAACTGGAGGCCGCTCGCTTCTTCCTACCACTGGGTCTGAGCTTCCACAGCCTTCAGGTGGTGTGGTCCAGGCCCCCCCCCCCCAAAGAGCCTTTTTCCATCCCACCAGAGTTCGCGCCCACGCCGGGCACCTCTTGGGCACAGGCCCACACACTTGAAGCCATGTCACCTGGAAGGAGCTAGGGTCCTGTCCGCCTGACCCTGGCACACTTGCTGCTCACCTTGCTTTAGGGTCTGCACCACGGCTGTGTGTAGGGGGTGTCTGTACGGTTGTGCCATCCGTGTGCCCCTCATCCCTGGAGTTATGCTCATGGGTACCCGACAGTGGGGACGTCATGGACTGCTGCATGATTCTTCAAACGGAATAAAACTGTTTACAAGGAAGGAGAGGGCTGGCGCTGTGTTGGTTATTGGTGAGAGTTCCTGCCTGACTCTCTCCCAACCCCCTTTACCACTTACTCCGGAGAATGTGGCGGCGAGGCAAGGGGCAGGGGAGGCCGCCAAGCCCCTGGGAGGGCGTGGATGTGCTGTCCCCTGGGCACCGGCTTCACACTGCAGCCCTCCAGCTCCTGGGCAAGAGGCCTGAGCGAGGAGCCCTCAGCCCCACCCTTGCCCTTAAACCCGAGAACTTCCAACACTGCAGCTCCTCCATAATTGAAGAGCAGGGAAGCTGGTGACAGGAGGGAGGGCGGGCCACAGTCCCTGTCGCTTAAAGGGGGTGGGATTGTTGGGCTAAATGGCCCGGCTAGAACTTGGGAAGTCGGTGGCTTCTCTGAGTTGTACCCGCTGGGTCTGCTTCCTCGGATAACTGGGAAGGAGGTGGACTTCCACAGAAGCCTCTGGAATGTCAGGGGTGGGGAGGCAGCCGCTTACCGGGAAACGGGAGGGATTACCCTACTCGCCTTGGTGCGTCTGCGATCCGCGCGGGCCATGGCTGCGGACCTGGGCGGCAGGTGGCATCGGAGAGTCGCCAGCCCGACACGGGATCGGGAGGCAGGCACAGGCCGCAGGACGTGAGCAAGTGCCACCGGCAGCCCGGAGGAGAGGCCATGGAACCCCAGCACACGGCTCCCGGGTCCGAGCCCGCTCTGGGCATTGCCCCGCGCCCGGGGCTGCGTCCCCGGAGCCGTACACGCCCCGGAGCAGCCGGGACCGGAGGGGACAGGGCGGGAGCGCGGTTCCCGGGGCGGACGGCTCCCCTGGGTGCCCGAGTCGGCAGGAGCGCGGAGCCGCGCGCTTCTCCGAAACTTGCGCGCGCCCCGCGGGCGGGAATGCGAGGCGCGGGCCGCGGGCGGGTGGGGGGCTGCGTGGCGCGGGAGAGGGTTGCAAAAGGAGGGAGTTCCAGGAGAGTTACCGCCGGAGAGAGTGGCAAGGGCCCGCCGTCACCTTGGAGACGTGCTGGCCAATGGCAGCAGCGGAAGCTGTTTATGGGGGCGGGGCGTCGCCATGGCAGCAGGAGAAGCCTTTGGAGCGGCTACTTAACGCGGGTCCCGAGCCGCGGGCGCTCAGAGAGGCGCCTTCAGGCTGCGGGGGAGACGAGGGGTGCTGGCGGGGCCCTCCAGCTGAGGGCAGAGAGCCGCGGGGGGGGTGGTCACTCCTTCCAGAACCTTCCTTCAGCCCGGGCTGCGCTCTGAGCCAGGTAAGGGACTGAGAGGTCTGCGGGCCCGGAAGGTGGGCGGCAGCGCGCTCTCCCGTGCGTCCCGAAGCAAGTGGTGGGCCTGGAAGCTGACATCTGTGGAGCGGGGGCGCCTTGCTTTCCGACCCCTCCGTTCCCCTGGTCTCCCCATCCGAACATCCCTCGTCTAAGATCAGGCGACCTCCCCGGGTCCCCGCCCGGTGGGACTGCCCCGCGGGCCCCCTCGCCCGTCTCCCCTGGGTTGCGGGGTGGGGGTGTCCGACTTCCCCCTCTTGGGGAGAATGGGATGGACTGGAAGGCTCCCACCTTCTCCCTTTACTTGGCCCATGAAGTCTCCTCTTCAACCTCGAAGAGGAAATGCAGCGAGCCGGTCCCTGCGGGGGCCGGTCCTGGTCCCCAGACCTCAGCCCTAAAACACCCTCGCAGCGGCGGGACGACTTCCGAGGAACCCCCACGCCCCCACGCCCCCGCCGCCGGGGTGGGGAAAGGGCTCAGCTCCCGCCCCGGTCCCCGCAGGCCCCACGTTCCTATTCGGAGGAGGCGACCCCCAGGTCGCGGGATGGAAGCGCGCGCCCGGGAGGCCGTGTAACTGGAGCCGCGGGAGTCAGCGGGCCGGAGAGCGCGGCGGGCCGCACCTGGGCTCAGTGGTGGGTGCTGACCGCCCCTTCGGAGAGTCCCCGCAGACATGGCGGAGAGCTGGCTGCGCCTGTCGGGCGCAGGGGCGGCGGAGGAGGCGGGGCCCGAGGGCGGCCTGGAGGAGCCCGACGCCCTGGACGACAGCCTGACCAGCCTGCAGTGGCTGCAGGAGTTCTCCATTCTCAACGCCAAGGCGCCCACCCTGCCCCCGGCGGGCACCGACCCCCACGGCTACCATCAGGTGCCGGGCTCGGCAGCGCCGGGGTCCCCCCTGGCGGCCGACCCCGCCTGCCTGGGGCAGCCGCACACGCCGGGCAAGCCCACGTCCTCGTGCACGTCCGGGAGCTCGCCCTCGGGGCTTCAGGCCCCGCCCCGCGACGACGTGGACTACGCCACCAACCCGAGCGTGAAGCCGCCCTACTCGTACGCCACGCTCATCTGCATGGCCATGCAGGCCAGCAAGGCCACCAAGATCACGCTGTCCGCCATCTACAAGTGGATCACGGACAACTTCTGCTACTTCCGCCATGCTGATCCCACCTGGCAGGTAGGGCAGGCGCGGGCGGCGGCCGCTCCTTCCCAGCCCCCTCCTCCTCCTCGCAGGGACGCGCTCCGCTCAGATCCAGGTCAAGCAGGCAGGGCCCCGGGGAGGAAGGCCCTGGAGGGAGGCCCCTGAGGGAGCCCAAAGCTTGGAAAAGCCTCTCCCGCTTGGCGTAAGAGAGGGAGGCTGTTCAGAGGGTTTTAGGGGTGAAGATGCTGAGTTCAAAGGGCAAACAACTTGTCACTCATCCAAGAGGCTCAGCCCAAAGACCAGGGCCAGACTCTGCCATGGACACAGCCCCCTGGGGCGGGCGGGCGGGGGGGAAGGTGGTGATGGACGAGGGACACATTTTTGTCCCAAGTCCTAGAATTCCTAGACACTGCCCTGCCCAGGGACAGTTTTCAGGACCTGACTCAGCAGTGGGAGCCGGAGCATCGGCCCAAGCTCTGCCTCCTGCCTGGTTCCAGTCGGCTTGGGGGGCAGGGGGTCGAGTGCTGTGGGGTGTGAAGGCAGCTGTGTGTGAGAGCGGGTATTTGGCCTTCCTACCGCTGCTGCCCCAGCCCCCATCCAGCGCTCCCCAGCTTCCTGTCTCCACTCCTCCCCCTCCTCTCACTCAAGCTCCCTGGGGAGACAATTACCTGAGCCAGGTGCTCCCCACTGGGGGCTCTGCCTCCAGCTCGGGCTTCAGGCTCCAAGTCTCCGGAACCTGGCGCAGAGCAGCCCAGGGCCAGGGCGCCATGTAAACACCCCAGCCTTGCCAAGGGCCGCTACCCGCCCGTGCGCCCTGCTGTCCAGGCCCCGACCCCTGTCCCCATCCTGGTTTGGATAAGACGACGCAGCTAGGAATGAATGGGCCGGGCTGGTGATTTGCGGCGGGGCAGGCAGGCATTGCCCTGAGAGTCCCTGAGGACACCCAGACTCCTCCCTGGGGCCCCCGCAGCAGCAGGCCGCACATGACAGTCCCCGCTTACTTGGGCCCTGGCTGGGGTGATGCCCCGGGCAGCCTTGGCGAGAAGGCAGAGACCCCCTTCCCTCCCCCCCAAGCCTGCGAAGCCCCGACTGTGGGAAGTGGGCCCAGGAATGAGCGCTATGCTATGCTCTTTGCTGGGTAATAATCAACTGGGGCCAAACAGCCTCGGTGGGAGGAGGGGCGTGGGGGGCGAGGCCCAGGCCAGCGGCTGGCTCAACACAGGAAAGCCATCGGCTCCTACCACACCTCATCCCTACACACACTCCTGTGCAGGCACGCACGCATGAGGACACACATACACACACACACACCCTCACACCGCAGGTCACCCAGTGCTGCCCACCCCAACCCTCTCACTCCACAAACAGAGAGGTCCAGCCAGGCCAGGCGGAGAGAGAGGGCTGTCCAGACCCTGGGGGAGCTGAGGCGTTTGGCCAGAGCCTGCAAGTTGTGGGGGGGAGGCCGTGAGGGGGGGGCGGGCAGGACAGGGTGGCACTGAAACCACCCTGTGGTCGGGGCTCGGATGACTGAGCAGGCAGATATCCCGGCAACAGGGAATAAAAGCCCCCGACTGCACTCCTGGCTCCAGGGGCCGTGGCCGGTGTCCCAGAGCCTCCTCCCCCTCCGCCACCGAGAGAAGAGGGCAGGAGGCCGGCGGGAGCACCAGCAGCCGCAGAGCCTTCCTCCCCACTCAGCCGCCTCCTCCCTCCTCTGTCCTGTGCCCAGAATTCTATCCGCCACAACCTGTCCCTGAACAAGTGCTTCATCAAAGTGCCCCGGGAGAAGGACGAGCCGGGCAAAGGGGGCTTCTGGCGCATCGACCCCCAGTACGCCGAGCGCCTGCTGAGCGGGGCCTTCAAGAAGCGGCGGCTGACCCCGGTCCACATCCACCCGGCCTTCGCCCGCCAGGCCGCGCAGAAGCCCGGCCCCGCGCCCTGGGCCGGGCCGCCGGCCGTGAACACGGAGACCCAGCAGCTGCTGCGGGAGTTCGAGGAGGCCACCGGGGAGGCGGGGTGGGGCGCGGGCGAGGGCAGGCTCGGGCACAAGCGCAAACAGCCGCTGCCCAAGCGGGTGGCCAAGACGCCCCGGCCGCCCAGCACCCTGCTGCTGACCCAGGAGGAGCAGGGCGAGCTGGGGCCCCTCAAAGGCAGCTTTGACTGGGAGGCGGTCTTCGACGCGGGCGCCCTGGGCGGGGAGCTGGGCGCGCTGGAGGCCCTGGAGCTGAGCCCCCCGCTGAGCCCCGCCTCGCACGGGGACGTGGACCTCACCGTCCACGGCCACCGCATCGACTGCCCCGCGACATGGGGGCCCTCGGTGGAGCAGGCCGCCGACAGCCTGGACTTCGACGAGACCTTCCTGGCCACGTCCTTCCTGCAGCACCCTTGGGACGAGAGCGGCAGCGGCTGCCTGCCCCCCGAGCCCCTCTTCGAGGCCGGGGACGCCACCCTCGCTGCCGAGCTGCAGGACTGGGCCAGTGTGGGCGCCTTCTTGTAAGAGGCCGGGCCCCGCCCCCACCTGCGGACAGCACCCAAGTCAGGGCCCAGACTGCCCCCCAACACAGGCCCAAGGAACCCTCCTGCCCAGACAGGGGCTGGGCCACATCTCCCCAGCTGGCACCGTGGGGCCACACGTCCCCCAGCCCGGGCTGCCCTCGGATTCCAGCCCCGGAGGCTGAGAACCGGGGCTCAGGACCCGTGGATCGCTGCCTCCCCGCCCGGCCCCCATTCACACAGTGTTTCATTGACCCTCACCTGCCCTGCCCCAGGGGCCAGCTAATCGCCCTGCGCTGTCAGCGTTGCGGCCTGAGGGGCCCTGGCGGGGCTGGGGAGTCAGAGGACAGGGCCCGCCCTGGGCACCTGGGCTTCAAAAGGTTCTCCTTCCTCCATCCTCCCCCCCTCCCCCCCCCAGGTCTCTATCCAGAGAAAATTCCCAGGTACAGCAAATGCTAATTAGGTGACTGCAAATTAACCCCCGGAGGCGCCTCCAGGCAAAGCCTCCCAGGGCCCGGCGGGAGCTGGGAGGGGGCAGAGAGGAGAGAGATGGGTCGGGGCACCCATAGGGCAGGGAGACTTCCTAAGGCCCCCAGAGTCTTCTCCAGGCCCATCTCCATCCACAGGGGGGCAGAGGCGAGGTGGGAAATCCCTAATTTTTGAGCCCGACTGGAGGCTGACAGTAGTGAGGAGTTGGGGTTCTGGGGAGTTGGGGGGCAGGGGTAGCCAAGCTGCAGGGGGGAGGGGAAGACAGACTAACGTAGTGAGTGTGGGTGTAGCTGAGGTCTAACCAGGAGGGATGCCCCGCTTGCTAGAACCACTGGGACCAAGAAGGGGTGGGGGTCGCCTGTGCACACCCCGCACTCGTGGGAGGGAGTGTCTCGCCCCCCCCCCCGCCCCTGAGCGCCCCAGGCTGCATCCCGAATCCATCCTCCTGCCCCACGGGGCAACTTAACCTTTTTCATGGAAAGTTATTTACAATAAAAAAATTTTTTTGAAAATAAAAATTTTTTAAATCTGCAAATGGACATTTTTGCGTTCCTTTGGGAAAAGGCAAGGGCACCCTGTGGAGGGGGGTTTCTCCTGGGTGCTGCCAGGGGAAGGGCTGGGAGGGAGTTCGGGGGAGTTACTGAAATATGCCCCTTGATGACTGTCCCAAGGAGAAAGGGGAGAGGCAGCCCGAGGGCTCCCCTGCAGCCCGGCCTCAGTGTTCCCATCTGCACAATGGGGATAACCACACCCACAGCCCCCAGGAGTGTGTGAAAAAGGAGGCACAGCCCCCTCCCGCCCTGGGGACTCGCAAAGGCTGCGCCTGCCCAGGGCTGGGCTGAGCATCCCGCCATGGGGCCTGCCTGGGCTTGCCTGCCTGAATGTACCCTCCCTGGCCTGGGCCAGGCTCCAGCACCTCCTCCCCTTGGCCCCCTCCTGCAGCGGACAGGGTGTGAGGTCAGAGGCCCCCACTCAGGGCCCCCACTCCCACCCTGGGGTGTGTGCACCCAGTCCCTGCCTTCCCTCCCAGGCCCAGTGCAGGCTGGAGCAGGAGGAGGCCACGGGGAAGCTCCTGTGCTCAGACCCTCCCCTTGCTCCCTCACACTGCCAGGTCTGCTCAGTGAGGGATCCCAGCCTACCAGGGTTCTGATGGGGAAACTGAGGCGCAGAACATGTTTGTTTGACACTGGGTGGCATCTCTCAATCCCCTCCCCCCAGCTTAGTCTGGAACCCACCTCTCCACTCCGCCCCACAAGAACACCCTGGGGTGCACAGCTCCTTCCCCAGCGCGCGCGCACACACACACACACACGCATATACATGCGCGCACACACACACACATGCGTGCACACTGGCACAAATGGGCATCTCCCGCACAGTCCAGCCCAGCCTCCACGGACCCCTTTCTCACCCAAGCCCTTTCTTTCCCTTCACTGGGGCTCGGCTCTGGGCCAGCCTGCATTCCCCTTGCTAACTTGCTGCTTTCACTTGCTAATTATTCCAAATATTTCAGAAGGGCGCACACTGCCCAGAAGCCAGCCCAGCCCCTTCCCACAGCAGACTGAGGCCACCTCACTCTGCGACTCCTTTCACCACCGCCACCACCCACTGGCCCCCAGCTCTCCACTGGCCCCCAGCAGTGGGGAAGTAGTTGGGGCGGGGGGTGGCTATGGCCTTCTCCACTGGCCCCCAAGATCAGCCTCCAGCCCTGGCCAAAGGGGTTACATCTCTGATTGACAGGTGGGCGTGCCGCCCTCTCCCCTACCTCACCCTCTGCCCCCTCTGTGCTGGCTGAGCTGCCTGAAGGGGCGAGGAGAGGCCAGAGGAGTGCGCAGAGGTGGGGCTCAGCCCTGCGGGAGGGGAAGGACCTGGGGCTCCTGAAAAGCCCTGCGCTGCGGCCCAGGTCAGTAGGTCCAATACTGACTGAGGGTCCCCAGACGCTGCCCACACTGAGTGGGGGGGGTGCGCTGTCTTCCCACGCTCCGAGCAGGCAGCACCCGAACAGGGAAGGCGTGTGCTTCAGGCCCATCCCTCCTGCTTATCCCGGCCCCATGGCTTTTAGTTTTATTTTTATTTGTTTATACACTGAGTGGCCACATGATTATGGCCACCTGACGTTTGTAGGCAAATTAGCTATAATTTCGCACTGAAGTTGCTCGAGGGCCAGACCATTATAAATAGGGAAACAGGTTGTTTACCACAACAGTAGAAGTGATTTTTTTCTGAAGATATGAGTAAACAACGTGATTTAACAGCCTTTGAATGTGGGTCATATATATATATATATATATATATATATATGCGCTTTACTGTGTTGATTTCAGAGAGGAAGGGAGAGGGAGAGAGAGAAACATCAGTAATGAGAGACGATCATGGGTCAGCGACCTCCTGCACGCCCAGGCCGGGAACGGAGCCGGCAACCCAGGCCTGTGCCCTGACGGGGAATCAAACTGCCTTCCTGGTTCATAGGTTGATGCTCAACCGCTGAGCCAGGCCGGTCGGGCATGCCCTGGTGGCTTTTTAAAAAGCTGTTCACTTACCTCACAGTGACGGATGGATTCGACGTGACCCCGGCCAGAATACACGCTGCAGCACGTGACAGCAAGTTGCAGACATAATGCCCATTAGCACAAACTACTGAAGTGTCTGTGTCCTTAGAACAAGGTCATTCCTGCAGAGCCTCATGCCACCGTCACCATCAGGACATTGACTTTGACCGGGGAACCCCATCTCACCACCGACCCACTGAGAGTTTGCAGATGGCCCCACGGATGCTCCTCTCCAGCCCAGCACCCCAATCCAGGGTCCTGAGTTGCACTGAGGGGTTCACGCGCTCTCTCTCTCTTTCTCTCTCTCTCTTTTTCCTTCTTATCTCTCTTTAATATATATAGATATATTAGAGTCCCAATGCACGAAATTTGTGCATGGGGCGGGGGGGGGGGGGGGTCCTCAGCCTGCCCTGTGCTCTCTCGCAGTCCAGGAGTCCTCGGTGGATGTCCAACTGATGGCTTAGGTCCACTTCCCATGGGAGAGGCTCTTGCCACCACCACTGCACTTGCCAGCAGTGAGCCCGGCTCAGGGCTTCTGGCTGAGTGGCGGGGTCCCCCTGTGGGAGTCAGTGCATGTCATAGCGATCAGTTATTCTGCTGCTTGGTCGATCTGCATATTAACCTTTTATTATATGTGTGTGTGTGTGTGTGTGTGTGTTTTATTAATTTTACAGAGAGGGGAAGGGGTAAGGATAGATAGAAACATGCATGAGAGAGAAACATTAATCAGTTCCTGCACGCTCCCTACTGGGGATCCAGCTGCAACCCTGGAATCTGCTCTGACCGGGAATCCAACCAGTGACCTCTTGGTTCATGGGTTGATGCTCAAAATCACTGAGCCACACCGGCCAGGCAGTCCTATCTCCTTGAAGCTGCGAGGCTTTGAGCCCATGACTCTCTGAGCAGGTTCCTCGTCTCCTTTGATCCCCACCTTTGAGGTGAGAAGCCCCTAAACTACTTCATTCTCAGGTTGTGGGGCAGCCCTTCCCCAAGAAGAAGCCACTTTTCTGTTTCCTAAGCGGTCCCCTTTGCCCCAGCTTCCATGTGATGGGGAGAGTGGGCAGGAGCTTGGAGCTGGAGGCCCTTCCCCTCCCTGCCCAGAGCACATCCTGTTCCCCTGGTCAGGCCACAGGCTCCAGAGACCTGGGATCCCCTCAGCCCTGGGCTCCAGGCTGTCCCGCAGCAGAAGGCCGGGTGCCTGCAGAGCTGAGCTGAGGATGGAACCACTCCTCACCCCCTGCCCCCATACACAGACTTTCAGAAGGAAGGGAGGGAGCTGGGGGTGGTGAGGGGTGTGAGGGCAGGTGGGGAGGAGGCGGGCAGGAGCCAGGAGCACTTGCATCCTGGGCCAGGCTCAAAGGTAAACAGGTGTATTTGGGCTCACAGCAGGGGGCAGCGGGCAGGCCTGAGCCTGCCCGGGGTGGAGATGGGGGGGGTGGGAGGAGTGGCATTAACAATGGGGTGGAGAGTGGCCCAGGTCCTGCTGACACATTCTTGTGTAATGATGAGGAGAAAACACAGGTGACAAGGGAGGGGAGGCACCCTGGGGGGCTCTGTGAGGCCACCCATGCTGGGGCTGTGCTGACCTGTGTGATCCATGGGGCATATGGAGGCCCTGGGGGTCACCACCCTCCTGGGGCACATGTGTCTGTCCCACTCAGGGGCTCCAGGGGGGACAGGGACAGGTCAGAGTCACCCAACGGGCATGCCGGGGCCTGAACTTCCCTTGTGTGGTCAGCAGCGGGCAGGGATCAGCTGGAGGGCACTGTCTCCCAGAAGCCAACCGGCCTGGGGTGTGCAGCACGGGGAGAGGCTGGTGCACATTAACCAGGGGGTGACAGGGCCGGCACCTCATGCTCGCTTGCAGGGCAGGAGGAGCTCAGACACTCTTTCCCCTGGAAGGAAGCAGCTCCCTGAGCTCCCAGGACAGCAAGACTCCAGCAACTGGGGAGAGCAGGCCGCCTGCACATAGCACCCCCCCACCCCACCCCCGCCCCACCCCGCCCATGGCCCTCAGGCCCCAGGGCCCTTTGAAGCTATGGTGACTGCCTACAGCCCTCCAGGCTGTTTGCCCAGGGACAGAAGCTGAGCAAGGAGGCTGCTGTGTGTGTATGCAGAGCCACCCACGGCTCTGTCAGTGGCCCCGCCCCCCCCCCACCCTGCCCTCTTCCTGCCTCATCTGGGCACCAAGCCCTATCCTTATCCCCATTTGAGAGTCCAGTTTCGCCAACTTGCTTAAAGTGTGCTGTGCTGGGCCAGGGTGGGGTGGGTGGTCCCAGTGGCCGGGAGGAGTGACATACAGACCCTGCCTCAGAGTTCCGCATCTCAGAAGCTCTGGGGTCTGCCCACTCCCGCTGCCGGCACAGAACCTGCCTGTCTTGCTCCTTTGTACACTTGCAGTATCAAGCATAGGGCCCGATTTCCTAAGGAATGAATGAATGAATGAATGAATGAGCTGGCTGGGCAGATGGATAAAAGGTGGAGAGACAGCCAAGTAGCCGTGGCAGATTTCGACTGCAGATAATAAACACGAAGGGGTTCCCAGCCAGTGGGGCTGGGGCTGGAGGTTGGGGTTCCTGGGGGCCCCGGGCTGCAGAGGTTGGGGAGAGAGAGCGTTCAGGTGAGCAGGGTCTGGAAGGAAAGCCCCACGCTGCCCTGCTCTGGGCAAATAAGCAGCCCTTTTGCTGACCCTGTGGGTGTGGGTGGGGCCTTGAGTGCCAGCCGAAGCTGAGTGGACCTGTGGCAAGTGGGAGCCAGGTGGGGAGGGAGGGAGAAGGGACATGGGGCAAGGAGGAAGGGCTGGAGGGAGGTGGAAGAGGCCCCAGGCCCTTCTCAGCTGTTCCTCTGACCCCTCATTGCCCTGGGGCCTCTGTCCTGGGAGTGAGGATCATGGGGAGCCAGGAGGCAGGGCTGGTGTGGAGAAACAGGCCTTCAATGACCCCTCCCCCCAAAAAATAACACAGGGTCAGCAAGCAGGCCTTTCACCTCTTTGCACCCCAGCTACAAGGTCACCAGGACAGAGCTGAGCCTAGCTCAGCTGCCTCTGCCTGGTCCCACCCCACTGTGCACCAGGATGGGCCCTGGTGGCCCCGCTGCCCAGCCCCTAGCTGAGGCCCCGACGTCTGTGAGGCCTGAGAGTCCCCAGTGCCTGGGATTGGCTGAAGATTAGCCTCGGCCTGGCAGGGTGGCCCCTCCAGAAGGGGTGGCCGTCTGCGAGGCTGGGCCCGGAGCTGGCACGGCCCCACCAGGAAGACGGGGTGGAGACCACCTGTTGAAGGCCAGTCCTGGAGAGCGGGGGTGGCATGCAGGCAGTGTCTTGGGCCAACCTCACCGAGGGCCAGGGCTCACGCCCCTATTACACATGTGGGTGCCATTGCCCTGAGTGGGACACTGGGGGTCTCCCAGCCCCGGAAGGAATCCATGGAGTGGGGAGAGAATCTCCAACTAGGCCCAGCACCCCCCGAGAGGCGAGGGGGGTCACCAAGAGCAGGCAGCCGCCCTCCCTGCCCCCCTCCCGCCCCCCCCAGGGCTCAGCTCCAAGGCTCTGCCACCCTCTAGCCCAGGGAGCACTTGTCTCAGGGCCGTTTGGGGAGGAGCCCGAGGTTCACTATGTGGCTGGTTCCCTGTGGCGTGGACCCGGGAGCAGGCCGTGCCCTGGGCTTGCCCTTTGACCTCCACCGAACTCGCAGTCCAGCTCCCAGGCCCCTCCCCATGGGTGACCTCCACGGGGGCTTGGGAAGGGGAGTTCCAGCCTAGGAGGCGAGCCAGGCTCATGAGTGCCCCGAAGCTGCGGCCACACACACGGGAAACCGATGCAGCTTGAAGGAGCAGGCGGGGCAGGCGCCGCTGAGCCCCGGGGCGGGGGAGCATGTGCGTGAGTGAGTGCGCGGAGCCCATTTCGCGGGGAGGTCAGTGCGGAAGGTCAGCCCGGTTGTGCGTGGAGACAGGGGAGCCCCACGGTGAGCGGACCCACAGACGGAAGGACATGGGGCTCAGATGCAGCCCAGGCCCCGGGTGCGGTCAGGCTTACGCCCGCAGGTGCTGGGGCTGAGGCGGGGGAGGAGCGGGGACAGCGGGCACCCAGCCCTGCCAAGGGCCGCGCTGCGGGCTTCTCGCGCCCCCTCCCGACACACACCCGCCCCGGGCGCCTGCGGGGGGTGCGCAGGCCGCGTGCGCCCAGGAGCCCGGGGAGAGGGGCTGCGGCTGAGAGTGCGCCCCGGGGTGGGCGCGCGGGGCCGGCGGCGGGGGCACAGGGCTGGGCACCTCCGCGGAGGGCAGTCGGGCGCCGGCGTCCTCCGTTGCCTGGAGCCGCGGGTGCCAGCAGCTGAGGTGACCTCGGCCGCTGGCTCGGACCCCGCTCCCGGCCGGGGGGGCCGCGGGGCAGCGGGAAGAGAGGCCGCGGCCTGGCCCAGCCACACGCCTCCGCGCGCCCCGAGTTTTCTCGCTTATCGGCTCCCCGCGCTGGGCCTTGCCCCGGGGACACCCCCCCCCCCGCCTGCCCTCCGTCCGCGCCCTCCTCCCCGACGCTCCCGGCACAGCCAGCCCCCGGGGCGCGGCGGGCGCGCACGGGCGGTGTCGGGCGCCCCCTCGTGGCCGCTCAGGCCCTCCCCGCCCGGACTGGGGTGCAGCTCCCGGGGGAGCGGGGGAGCGCGCCCCCTTGCGGCACGGCCGCGTCCTGCAAACCCTCTCGGCGGCGTCTGCGGAGCGGAGGGGCGGCTCCGGCCTGGAGATGCCCCAGGGAGAGCGGGCGGGGCGGGCAGCAGTCGCCGCCACGTGGGACACTTGCCCCGGTGACAGGCGCGGGGTGGGGTGCACGGAGCGGCGGGCGGGCACGGCTCTCTCTCCCCCAGCTCTGCGGGCAGTGCCTGCTCCCTGCGAGCGTGTTGCGGCGATGTTCAGGGCCCGAAGCTCACAGCCGCCTCCCAAGGCGCATGAACCTCCTTCCTCTCCGCCTCCCTCTCGACTCCCCACCCTGGGAGCACCCCCTCCCGGGTCCCCCGCACCCCAGGTTGTCGCATCCCTGGGGTCCTCCCTCCTGGCCCCTGCTCCGCCCCCGGCCTCCTGGGTTTAGCCATCACTTAGCTGTTTGTTTACTGGCTCATCACAGACGTGTGGCTCACGCTCCCCAGGTGCTGGGCAGCCCGGCCTTCCTGTCACCCTCCTGACACCGCCTGCCTAGCTTTCCTCTCGCTTTGTCCCTCGGCCTTGGCATCTCGCCCGCCTTTGATCTGCCCTCAGCGGGGTCCAGCCCCGGCCTGTGAGCCCTTCCTCTGGGCTGTGGGCCACTTCCTGCCAGGAGGCCCTGGTCCAGCCTCGCAGCCCTCCCTTTCCCGGGTCACACTTGGCCTCCATTCCTCAAGTGGGCATGTCCCCTGGTGACATCCCCGCAGCCTCTTTGAGGACCTGCATTCAAACCAGTTTACTCAGGGGGGATTCAATTTGCAGTTGGGAAACTGATTTTAACGCTCACCTGGAGGGGGAAAAAAAGTGTACTCTTAAGTAAACATGCAGGCTCCTGGAAAGAATGTATGTTCCTGTTGTTAATCCTCACCCTAGGATATTTTTCCTTTGTTTTTTTTGTTTTTTTTTTTTTTAGAGAGAGTGGAAGGGCGAGAAGAAGAGAGGGAAGGGAAGGGAAGGGAAGGGAAGGGAAGGGAAGGGCAGGGGGAGATGGGAAGAGAGAGAGGAGCTGATTCTGTGTATAATATGCCTGAGTTTGTATAACTCCATCCAGAAAGTTATAACTGTGATTCCTTCTGGGACAGAATAACCACCTGGGTGTCAAGGCAGAGGAAGGTATATATATATATATACACCATTTTTGCAGTTTGGATAGAATTACATAGAATTTTTTAAAATAAATTTTATTGATTTTTTTTACGGAGAGGAAGGGAGAGGGATAGAGAGTTAGAAACATCGATGAGAGAGAAACATCCATCAGCTGCCTCTTGCACACCTCCCACTGGTGATGTGCCCGCAACCAAGGTCCATGCCCTCGACCGGAATCGAACCTGGGACCCTTCAGTCCGCAGGCCGACGCTCTATCCACCGAGCCAAACCGGTTAGGGCAGAATTACATTGAATTTAAACAATAGTTTTAAAACCAAATTGTAGCTTTGGCCGGTGTGGCTCAGTTGGTTGGAGCGTGGTCCCATACACTATAAAGGTGGCCGGTTTGATTTCTGGTCAAGGCACATGCCCAAGTTGCTCTCTCATAATGTTTCTCTCTCTCTCTCTCTCCCTTGCTCTGAAATCAATATGTAGCCTGGCCAGTGTGGCTCAGTGGTCGAGCATTGACCTCAGAACCAGGAGGTCACTGTTCAGGGCACATGCCTGGGTTGTGTGCTGGATCCCCAGTAGGGAGCGTGCAGGAGGCAGCCACTCAATGGTTCTCATCGTTGATGTTTGGTGTGTTTTTTCATCATCCATGTTTCTCTCTCTCCCTCTCCCTTTCTCTCTGAAATCAATTTTAAAAATTATTTTTAAAAACCAAATTGCAGGCTTGACCCTCCACGTAGCTGAAAGCACACTAAAAGTTCCCTTTGCGCTCTCTTCCCTAAGAAAGTGCGCAACCGCTGTCCGCTCATGGGCTTCCTTTCATTTTATATACAAAAGGATTTCAAGAAGAAAAAAACAAACACTCCTCTGACCATGTCAGATGGCATTGTTGATGGCTGATGGTTTCTAAACGAATCAAACAAAAAGGAATCTATATTTTTTTATCATTACCGAAAAAAGGGAAATTTGTTAGAAGTGTTAGCAATAGAGAGGGAATTTAAACTCACAGTTTAGAAACTAGAGAAACTTGAGCATCCCTTGTACTCTGAAAATGTCTTCCCTTTTTGCAACGCAGCTCTCATATTTAAATGGCTGTGATCGCAGGGAGCAGACGCTGCTGTGGCTGTTCACGTCACAGCAGGCGCATTTCCAGTTGGGGGGGTGGCGGGGAGCGGGGGAGCCGCCAGGAAGCATTCATTTGGAGGGATGTTACACTTGGTACATGGGGAAAAGCACGAAGTCTGGAATTAGAAAATTACCAAAGAAAGAACACTTCCTCCCTCTCTCCCTCCCTCCCTCTGGAATGGGAGCCTCGGCCGGCAGAGGGCTTGGCTGCGACGGGCACCCAGGAGCTCTGCACAAGGGGGTGAAGGAAAACCGAGGCTTCCGCACCGCAGCTGAAGCACCGCTAGCCCCTTAGCTGGGGAGTTACTGCATCCGTGTCTCACGTACTTGCCTCGCTCTGGGCTGAGCAGGAAGTTAAGTTCATCTTTTCATTCTGTCTCCCTTTCCTAAGCGGTGGTGGTCCTAAAAATAACCTGCTTGCCACAGTGGCTTTTCTCGACCATCAGCCTGGCAGCTTTGCAGAGCAGCAAGCCCAGGCGCTGAGCGGCCAGCCCGGGAGGAGGGCGGGCGCAGGCCGGCCCGCAGCTGCGTTCCCCGAGGCAGCGCCCGGCCGGCCCGCTTCCTCCGCTGCGCCCGGAAGTTTACTGCGCCGCTTAGCCCGGATGGGGAGCCGGCCGGCGCGGCAGAGGCGGGCACACGAGGCCCTCATGACGCCGCAGCTGGCTCCCAATGACACCCGGCGGAGGACATCTGCGACAATGCAGAAAAGCACGCATGTAGTTCACTTCGCAGCAATGCAGTGAGACTGTATAAAGATGGATGTATTTGTTCACTGTATGCATAAGCCGGGGGCACAGACAACGGGCGGGGGCGGGCTAAAAGGGGTCAATTGAGGGCAAAGAGGGACACATGTCATACTTTAAACAATAAAGATTTGGGGGGGAAGGAAGTATTTGTTCATAACCATAAAGGAGTCCTTCCCTAGACATATAAAGCACGAAGCTAGCGACATCCTTCTCCAAACGGGCGCAGTGTGGTTCCGCGAAGTCCAGTGCTGAGCGAGGCTTTCCCGGCTGCCCCACGGGGCCACACCTCGCCACACCCAAGATGGCGACGCCCCAGGACAGTCCCGTGCCCCGCGCGGGGCACTTCCGCCTGCCACTCCCAACATGGTCCCCGGGGGCGGGGCCAGGAGCGGAAGTGGGTGAACGGGGACGGAAGCCGAGAAGGTACGCACGCAGAGACAAAACACCGGAGGTGGAAGCGGCGCCGGGCCGTCGGGATGATTCCCCCGCAGGAGGCGTCCGCCCGGCGGCGGGAAATCGAGGACAAGCTGAAGCAGGTGAGACCGGGGCGGGGGAGACGGGGAGGGAAGGCGCCGAGGCCCGGGCCAGGGCATCCCGCTCTGGAAGGAGGCAGGGGTGAGAGGGGGCACTCGCTGCAAGGAGCGGGGCTCGGGGGCGAGGCCGTGGGCTCCTGGTGATGCCTCCCCTCCGCGCCCGCAGGAGGAGGAGACGCTGTCCTTCATCCGAGACAGCCTGGAGAAGAGCGACCAGCTCACCAGGAACATGGTGAGTAACCCCTCGGCTGGGCGGGGCTGCAGGCCTCCAGATCCCGCTGCAGAGCTCTGCGACCTGGCGGGGCCGGGCCGGTCCGTAAGGCCTGGGGTCCTGGCCCGGGTAGCAATGGTGATATTGGGTGGGTTTCTCCAGCAGCAGTGTGGCGTGTCCTTTACCTCGTTGCCTTCCCCTTGTCCGCCTCCTCACTGCGGATGCTGCTGCCCCGCTGGCTGGTCTTGGTCTTCTCTCCACGCCCTCCCCGTGGTCTCCTCCTGCAAACACTTAGTGAGGCTGGGGACGGTCGCGTGTCATCCTCACTCGAGGTGACGGGCGGAGGGCAGGGGTGGCACTTCTGAGGTTGCCGCGGGCAGACGAGCCTCAGCCATCTCCCTCCCCCAGGGCTGTGGGGTAGAATGAGCTCTGAAATGGGTCAGATCTGGGATCTGGTCCTCACCCTCCACTTGTTCGTGTGTGGCTCCTGAGTTTCGTGTGTGGCTCCTGGCAGGTACCTCTGAGCCTCAGGTAACTCATATGATAAAACAGAGACAATGTCACGCTCCCCCTGTGGCTGCCTGTGAAGGTCATAGAAGCCAATACATGGGGACCCACCCATCTTGCACAGCACCTGGTATACAGTAGGTGCTCAACAAATACGAGGTTTCTTGTTTATTTCCAGAGGCGGCTGTAAAACACAGATGCAGTAAATACAGAGTTGGTGTGTGCATGTAGAGACACAGTCATGATGTGCTAGTCCTCACGCAGTGAGATTCACCCTTAGAGAGAGGGGCTTTTGAAAGTGCCGACAATGCATTGGAGGCTGCTCCCTACGCAGCTACGCCCTGTTCCGTGTAGGAAAGCCTCAGGAAGATCAGAGATTGAGATCTGGCTTCAAAGGTGGAAGGGGTGATTACCTTGCGGGGAGGTCCTTTGACGCTTGCGTTGCCTTCAAACCAAATTTCATCCACTGTGTTGGGCCCTTCCCTCGTGGAGCTTATTGTCTAGAAAACCAGAGAAAAAGCAGCAAAGACCCGGTGGGTGTCTAGAAGCCGTGAGACCTGAGGGCGCGTGTCCCCCTGCAGGTGTCCATCCTGTCGTCCTTCGAGAGCCGCCTGATGAAGCTGGAGAACTCCATCATCCCTGTGCACAAGCAGACAGAGAACCTGCAGCGGCTGCAGGAGAACGTTGAGAAGACCCTGTCCTGCCTGGACCACGTCATCAGCTACTACCACGTGGCCAGTGACACTGAGAAGATCATCAGGGAGGGGTGCGCTGGGGCCAGGGGTCACATTCCTTTCGTTGTTCGTTTGTTTGTTTTTTAGTTGACTCTTTTATTTTTTGTTCGTTTATTTTTGGCATTCGTGGTGCCTCCTGGACCAGCGGCGTAGAAGGGGAAGGGGGATAGGATATATGGGAGCCTGGAGTCCCCTGTGTTAATTCTCTCCTCTCCCCTTCCAAATGAGTCCTTCTCTCCATCTTCCATCCGGCCGGGCTGACACAGCTCTGTTCCTTCCCAGCCCCACAGGGCGGCTGGAGGAGTACCTGGGAAGCATGGGCAAGATTCAGAAGGCTGTGGAGTATTTCCAGGACAACAGCCCAGACAGCCCAGAGCTCAACAAAGTGGTAAGGGGCCCGCAGGGTAAGGGGAGAGGCCTGGGGACATCGGTCCCTGCCCTGGTCTCATGAGAGACTGAACCAGCTTAGAGGAGAACACAGTAGAATAAACACAGTACTAGTATAGTTCACGCTCTGTGGTCCTGAGGAACTCTACCACAGGAATCACAGATATGATTTAGAAAATATTTTTTTATTGATTTCAGAGAGGAAGGGAAAGGAAGAGGGAGGTAGAAACATCAATAGTGAGAGAAAATCGTTGATCGGTTGCCTCCTGCACGCCCCCTACTGGGGATCGAGCCCGCAGCCCCTTGACCAGAATCGAACCCGGGACCTTTCAGTCCGCAGGTCAGTGCTCTGTCCACTGAGCCAAACCGTCCAGGGCTACAGATATACTTTTTTAAAAAAAAAAATAAGGAACGCTTCATGAATATGCGTGTCATCCTTGTGCAGGGGCCATGCTAATCTTCTCTGTCAGCTGCCGAAGCAAACGCCAGATGGACATTTTTCTTGCATTTGCATAACTTAACAAGTTTGTAAATTACTTGTACAATATAAACAACATTTGATTTTTACAAATGCATTTGGGGTTTTCTTACTGTGGGAAAAAGTACTTACTATAAAACTTATCAATTTAACTATTTCCACTTAGAATTTATTTTTATATTACAGTTGACATGCAGTATTTTATTAGTTTCAAGTGTAGTGATTAGATGTTTATGTGCCTTATGAAGTGATCATTCTTATAAGTACCTACGTGACACCATACAGTTATTACAATATTATTGATTGTAATCCCTATGCTTTATTTTATATCTCTGTGACTGTTTTTTTAAAAAAATATATTTTCTTGATTTTTCACAGAGAGGAAGGGAGAGGGATAGAGAGTTAGAAACATCGATCAGCTGCCTCCCGCACACTCCCCACGGGGGATGTGCCCGAAACCAAGGTACATGCCCTTGACCGGAATCGAACCTGGGACCCTTGAGTCCGCAGGCCGACGCTCTATCCACTGAGCCAAACGGGCCAGGGCCCTGTGACTATTTTAATAATTACCAATTTGTACTTTGTAATACCTAACCTTTTTCACCTATCCCTCCAACTCCCCTCCCATCTGGCGACTAGCAATTTGTTCTCTGTATCTGTGCATTTATTTCTGTTTTGTTTGTTCGCTTATTTTGTTTTTTAGATCCCACATATAAGTGAAACCATATGGTATTTGTCCTTCTCTGTCTGATGTGTTTCATGGTTTTTATGAACTTGTTTCCAATTCTCTTATATGTTCTGGATACCAGTCCTTTATCAGATACATGATTTGCAAATAATTTCATTCTTTGGGGTTTTTTACTTTTTTTGATGATAATCATTTACAGCACAAAAGTTTTTAATGTGACAGTTCAGTTGGTCTAGTTCTTTCCTTGCAAACCCTTTTCTAACAAGAAGACAGATGGGTAGTGCAGTGAGAAGGTGATCGGCCGGAGTTCATGAAGGATCCAGTTAGGGGAACCTGAGCTGAAGGGAGGATCCGAGAAGGCTCCCTGCCTTCCTTCCCTGGGAAGTGCAGGCAGAGGCGGGAGGGACGGGCCAGCCGAGCACTGCAGCAGCGGGCCCTCCTCCCTCCCCGCGCCCTGCAGAAGCTGCTGTTCGAGCGGGGGAAGGAGTCCCTGGAGTCCGAGTTCCGCAGCCTGATGACCCGGCACAGCAGAGTGGTCTCCCCTGTGCTCGTCCTGGACCTCATCAGTGGGGAGGAGGAGCTGGAGGTCCAGGAGGAGGTGCCCCTGGAGCACCTGCCGGAGGGTGTGCTCCTGGACGTGATCCGCATCTCCCGCTGGCTGGTGGAATACGGCCGCAACCAAGGTGAGGGCCAACAGCAGGGCAGGGCCGGGGGAGGGGCAGGGGCGCTTTTTTTGTTTTGTTTTTAATAAAAAGTTTAGCCATGGCCGGGTGGCTCAGTGGGTTGGAGCATCGTCTCATATGCCGAAAGGTTGTGGGGTGGATTCCCAGTCAGAGCACATACCTAGGTGGTGGGTTCAGTCCCCAGTCGGTGTGTACAGGAGGCAACTAATGGATGTTTCTCTGTCACATCTATGCTTCTCTCTTTCTCAAATCAATAAAAATTAAAGTCATTCGTAATGGCTAAAGATCAGTGTTTTTTTCATTCACTGACGTTTGTTGTCTGTTTGCCTCCTATAAATTACATCTTTTGACTCCTTACCTAATCTTTATATTTTTTATCTGAAAACACTTAGCTTCGGAACTTAAAAAAAAAAATCATCAGTTCTCTTGGGGGATACTTTCCTTTTAAAGACTTTGCCTGATTTGGGGGGCAGGGCCCTTTGGGTGGCTGTGGGCCCGAGCAGGTGCTAGGAGGGGTTAGCAAGTAGAAATAGTGGGCACACTGCTGCCCTGCGGAGCTGGTCTGGAGGGGAAAGGCTGGAACGCAGCTGCCGCAGGCCCATCGCCGCGTCTCTCCTCAGATTTCATGAACGTCTACTACCAGATCCGCTCCAGCCAGCTGGACCGCTCCATCAAGGGCCTGAAGGAGCATTTCCGGAAGAACAGTTCCGCCTCTGGGGTTCCCTACTCCCCTGCCATCCCCAACAAGAGGAAAGACACGCCCACCAAGAAGCCCATCAAGCGGCCAGGTGAGTCCCCACCCCGGCCCTTGGAGCACCAGCCAGGAGGCGGTGGGCCTGCGTTGGTCCCCCCCCCTCCCCCCCCGGGTTCGCTGCGCCGGGCCCTCCAGCTGCAGGCAGGCAGGACAGAAAGCAAGCGTCTGCCCCCAGCAAGGTCCCACCGAGGAGGCTCTTCCTGCTGCTGAGCAGGGTCGGGGCTGCGCACATGTCTCTGGAGGAGGGAGGGGCATCAGATGGGAGAGGCAGGGAATGGGGTGCCAGGGCAGAGCTCCTTGCGGGGCCCCTGCTCCTCTCCAGTTGTCCCGCCAAGCTCGGGGGATGGGACGGGGCAGCCTTCACCGCCCAGCAAGCCAGGGCGGCCGAAGTGGCGCGTGGCTGAGAAGTGGGTGGGAGACTTCACCCTTTCACAGCCAGTCCAGCGGGAAGATCCCAGCTCGCCCTCGGGGAGGACGCGCGCCTGGCTCTCAGGCCGCACTGCGAGTTTGTGCCTTGTGGCGGCTGTGGCGGGAGGGGTGCTGAGGGCGCGAGGCCGGGGCCATGGGTTGTGGTGTCCCGGGTGAACAGCTCACATCCTTGTCCCTGCAGTCTGTGCAGCTAAACAGTGTCCCGTGTGCACCCACAGCCTGGCAGGCCTGGGCTCAGGCTGCTGGCACTGCCCGAGGGGGGCCTGCGGGACCCGCCCCTGGTGAGAGGCTGAGTGTAGAGCTTCCCCCTTCCTTTGTCCGGCCCTACCTGCCCTGCCCCTGAGAGCGCCCGTCACACTCCTTAGGGCTTGGGAATGTGGCAGAGCAGAAGCTGCCTGGGGAGCGTTAGGGACGCTGGGGGTCCTGGAAGGAAGGCGCTGCCTTCTCCCCTCCGCTGTGGCTGCCCTGGCCACTCCCCCAGAAATCCACGACTCCACTAAGCCGGCAGGCTTGGCTGAGCTGCGGCTGCTGCACGCAGACCGTCCCGTCCCTCTCTGTGCCTCTGTGCCTCTGTGCCGAGCAGGGGCTGTGTCTGGGCGGCCGCCTGGACAAGCCTGTCTGTGCTCGGTTCCCCTCTGCCTCTTCTCTGACGGCCCTGGGAGGTCCTGGGACCCGATGTGCTCTGCCCGGGGTGCTGGCTGGCCGTGCAGGGACAGGGCCTCCTGGGAGGAGGGGCTCACCGTGGACTGAACCCTCCTTGGCTGGTAGACCCAGGAGGGGAACTAGCTGGGAGGGCCCCTGCTCCTGTGGGGGTGCGAGAGTTGTCCGGAGCCGGTGGGCTCAGAACTGGTGTCAGGACCATGGAATCGGGCCTGGGACATCTTCCTGGCGGGGGAGAGGAGCAGGGAGAAGAAGGCGGGTGGCAGTGAAGTGCCAGCCTCAGCGCTGTCCATGGTAATAGGGTGCCTGATGGTCTTGGCAGCTGCCAACAAGCAGCCCCTTCACACGCACGCCCTGTGCTGGCTCCGGAAGGCCCGGCCGCCCATCTGCTCCCGCTCGGCTGCGGGACGGGGATCCGGCGGCTCCTGAGCCGGCGCTCACTGCACACAGCGAGGCAGATGCTGCGCCGGGCCGTGTTGCTCGCAGCCGATGGTGGGGCAGTGCCCACGGGAAGAAACGAGCCTGGCCTTGCTCCTCCGCGGGCGGCGGGGATGGGCTGCGGCCGTGTGAGATGCTGGTTTATTCCCACTCGTTCTGCCCTGCGGGGTCTCGTTCCGAGCGGCCGGCCCGAGGCTGCGGACGCTGCAGTTGGTTTCATTGTTTTGACTGTGACACTAACTGTTGTTTTTCCCCCGTGCCAAGAGCGTGCGCCCTTTCCGCTGCCCTCCCTGGCTCTCTGTGGGCTGTTAGGCCCTCTCGCTCTTGGCTTTGCAGTCACTTTGGTGGTTGGGTAACCTGGGTGTGTGGGCAGGCTGCCTCCGGCCTCCAGCCTTCGCCTGCCGCTGTCCGCCCAGGGGGCTCCGGCTCCCGTGCTGCTTCCTGACTGCTGTTTGGCTGCTTGCCAGCACTGAGCATGCCCAGAGAGCGTGCCTGGCGCTCCGCGGGGCACAGGCTTCCCAGCCTCCAGGTGCCCAGGCTCTGTCCTGGGCCGTAACTACGGGTGTGAGAGCTTCGTCACCAGCTCCTCCAGCCCGAGCCCAAGCCTGTCTGGATTTCGGGAGTTCTTTTTCCTGGGGCTCCTCTTGGTGGACCTTTTCCCACCTCGTCTCCTTTGCCCTCCACGCGCCCTCCAATGAGCTCAGGCCAGAACAGAGAGGGTCAGCAGCAGGACCGGAAGGCCCCGGGGGATGTGGCCGCCCGCCCCTTCCTTCGTCTCCACCTGCTGGGTCCCCAGCGGCCTGGGGAAGGTCTGCTGGGAGAGGGGGATCTGGGCGTGCTCGCCACCAGGGCCGGGCATGGCTGGGAGTGTAGGGCCGCTGCTGGGAGAGGGGGTCTGGGCATGCTCACTGTCGGGGCCGGGCGTGGCTGGGAGAGGAGGCCGCTGCTGTTTTCTCTCACTCGTTTCCCAGGTCTTCTTATCTCCTCTCTGTGTGGCTCTGGTGACAGGGACGATCCGTAAGGCTCAGAACCTTCTGAAACAGTATTCCCAGCATGGTCTAGATGGGAAAAAGGGGGGCTCTAACCTCATTCCTCTGGAAGGTAATCACCCCGTGTTCCTCTCCCGTTCCCTCCTCCTCCGTCGTGTGTTCACTCCCGCGGCAGGGCAGAGCGTCCAGCCCCAGGAGGGCCTCGGGGGACCCTGAGAGGGGACGGGTGGGGCTGCCCGTCCCTGTGCCATTTGCTCCAGCTGGCGCAGGGACAGGTTTCGTGGCCTTGGCCTGGTCCTGTCTGGCTGATGGCAGCTCTGCCCTCCCTGGGGCTCCCCTCCCCCCCGTCCCTGTCTCTGTCCTTGTCTCCTGTTTGAACTCAGAGAGAGTTCTTTGCCGTGGGCAGCCCTTTCACGCTGAGATCAGCGGTGGCAGGACCAAGCTGGCCTAGGCCTCCTGGTCACCCCCAGTTTTATAAGGGGGGGGGTGCAGCAGGGGACAGGCAGCTGGTCGGCACATCCCGGAGGACCCGGGCCTCCTTCCTGAGAATGAGCTGGGACAAGAAGAAGGCTGTCCCCGTTCCCCATGACATTTCTCTAACTGGGTGTCCCCGTGTCCAGCAAGATCACCCCCTGGGGCCACATCAGCCGCTCCACGGCTGTCGGGAGCCCCTCAGCCCTCCTGGGCCTCGCGGCTTCCTCTTGGCCTCCGGGCTTGGGGAAACCGGCTCCCAGGGGTGGTCCGGGCGCTGCAAGTCAGGCTTGAAACGGCTGTTCCCAGGGTGACCCGCGGCAGAGGGGGGGCTCGGAGCCCCCTCCAATGCCCCTTCCCCGACCCCCTCTCGCACCTCCCTGGAGATCGAGGGCTTCTTCCCGGTCCCCGAGGGCCAGCCCGCCCGGCCCCTGGATAAACGCTGCTTGTGTTTGTGCGGCTGACGTCTCGCTAGGTCACGAGCATGATTTCCGAGTTAAGCACCTGTCCGAGGCCCTGAACGACAAGCACGGGCCGCTGGCCGGTGAGTACCCAGCCCAGCCCGGCCCGGCCCGGCCCGCGGGCAGCGCCGCTGCCCTCCCAGCAGCCGCCGGAGGGCCCAGAGGATGGGCCAGACCTGTCGCTCTCTCCTTGCATCTCGCTCTCCTTCGGGCATGAGGTCTCCTTGCCGCCTCCAGCTGGGAGTGTGCACTGCTCTCAGGGCCCGGGTCAAGGGGAGAAGTGGCCGCTCCTTGGACGGCAGGCAGAGAGGGGAGGTGGCTCCCTGGAGGGCAGGAGCCCAACACCGGCTTCACCAACAGCTCCGACTCCCGGGAGCCCTAGGTCCCCTGCCCCAGCCTTCAGCAGTGGCATCTAGTCTCCTCCGGGGGCAGTTAGAGCCAAGGAGCCCTTCCTCTCTGGGGCTCACACGGCCTCGTAAGCTTCAACCCCATGCCAGCTGGCCTCATAGGCCGGCGCCCACGGCCTTTCCACAGGTTCGGAAGCATGGCTGGGCTGGCCACCGTCCTCGTAGGCCCGGTGTTTTCTGAGATGGCTATCTCCTTGTAGGACACTGCCGCCTTCCCCCCAGCTGCCCTCTTTCTGCTCAATCCTGGGGCCATACCCTCTCCAGGGAGTCCATTTAGAGATCCTCCTCTCCCCTTTGATCTGTCGCCCACACCTCCCGTACCTGGCACTCTGGGCTGTAAATCCCGCCCATGGGAGAGCTCAGAATGAAGCAGGACAAAGGCTGGAGCCAGCCGTTTTCCCCTTCAGCCCAGGGGCCTGCTGGCGTCCTCAGCTCTCTGCCCACACCTTCTCCTTCCTCCCCGTCTGCGGCCAGTCTGGACCCCAGCCAGGAGCTGGGGAGACCCTCACCCCGCAGCAGGGAGAGGGCTGTCCCCAGGCCAGCAGCTCAGCACACCGCTGTCCTGCAGGGAGAGATGACATGCTGGACGTGGAGACGGACGCCTACATCCACTGCGTCAGCGCCTTCGTCAAGCTGGCACAGAGCGAGTACCAGCTGCTGGTGGAGGTCATCCCCGAGCACCATCAGAAGAAGACCTTCGACTCCCTGATCCAGGTGCTGCCCCGCCCGGCCCGGGCCTCACAGAGCCGTCAGGGCAGCACGGGCCGGGCCTATGGTCTGTGGCCTCCAACACAGCCACCTCCTCCCCCAGCGTCCGGGGCATCTGTCCTGACGGTGTGTCTGGTCAGCACCTCCCCTCACCCCTCCGGGCGCCCTCACCACCCCCTGAGCCATGTCCTCGCCCTCAGGATGCACTGGAGGGGCTGATGCTCGAGGGGGAGAACATCGTGTCTGCTGCCCGGAAGGCCATCGTTAGACATGACTTCTCGGCAGTGCTCGCCATCTTCCCCATCCTGCGGCACCTCAAGCAGACCAAGCCTGAGTTCGACCAGGTGCTCCAGGTACGAGGTTGGCGGCGCGCTTGGGGGCGTAGGGAGGAGGGTGGCAGAGGCATCCCCTGGGGGAGAGCAGGGGGCAGCTGGAAGGAAGGGGCAGTGGCAGCTGTGCCGCTCTGTGCCTCTCAGGGAACAGCCGCCAGCACCAAGAACAAGCTGCCCGGCCTCATCACCTCCATGGAGACGGTGGGCGCCAAAGCGCTGGAGGACTTCGCTGACAACATCAAGGTGATCTCCCTCCCGCTGCAGGGCCACCTGGCTGTGGGCACCTCGGGGCGGCTCCGAGCGGGTCGGGCCTGCCGGAGGGATGGCTCCTGTCAGCACCCATTGCCTCCCCATCTGGGGGCTCCAGGTCTGAGGCTCCTGCCCCCCCCACCCCCCCACCCGTTTTCTGGCTTGTGCATCTTGCTCGCCTTGTGCCTTAAGGGGTGTCCTGTCACCTGTCTGCCAAGAGGTGGTGCCAGGAGCAGGCTGAGGGGCGTGGGGTGGGTTGGGGCCTCCTTGGGCGCTCTTCCAGGGAGCGGCTGTTTCCACAGAATGACCCGGACAAGGAGTACAACATGCCCAAGGACGGCACCGTGCACGAGCTCACCAGCAACGTAGGTGCTGCCTGGGACCGGGGGCGGGCGGGGGGCTCACCAGGACCTCAAAGTGCTAGCGCCCACAACAGACCGGGCCTTCCCTCGGAGCCTGAACCCAGAGTGGGATCAGAGTTGGCAGCCACCGTTTTCACTTGGCAGCCCCAGGCCCTGGACGTGCCTGTCACACAGGGTGTGCGGTGGGAGGGACCTGCCTCTGGTCCTGCCCTGACCTTCGTGGCCCCTTCCCCATGCAGGCCATCCTTTTCCTGCAGCAGCTGCTGGACTTCCAGGAGACAGCAGGTGCCATGCTGGCCTCCCAAGGTACTTGACACCTCCGAGCGGGGCCCCCAGCCCCGTGCCCCCCCTCCTCCCTCTGCCTGGAGATGTGGGGTTAGGCCCCCAGCGGCATTGCTGCCTCTGGCGGAGATCGCCTCCAGCCTGTGCAGTGGGATGGAGACGTGGCCTGTGACAGGACCCTGAGCCAGGCCCTCGGGGATGGGCTCGGAGAGCTGAGTGTCAGGAGAGCGGGTTTGACTCCCTTTCCCGCCCGACCTCTGCCCCTAGGCTCCCTCTGGAGAGCACTCTTCCTCCCCCTTCTCTGTGCTTGCCTGCCCCCCAGTGAGTCTCACACAGTGGCACTGGGAGGCTGGCATCTCGGGGCCAGCCTGGTACATTCCTGAGGTTGGCACACGCATTTCCAGCTGTTGAAGCGCTGAGACCCAGCCCGGCATGCCTGGGCCCTGGGCCCTGGGCCCTCCCTGCTCCCCCATCGGAGGGCACAGCCAGGGGCAGCCTCGCCTGTGGCTCTCGGGCCTCCACTTTCCTGCGTGCCCCCTGGTCCCCGAGGGTCTGGCTTGGGTGTGTCCTGCTGTCTGTCCTGGCTGTCGTGGGAGCGGTCTGCTTGGTGGGAGGACACGGCTGTTTCTAACCTGTTTTTGCACTTTGCATCTTTCTCCCATCCTTTTCTCCCTCCTTCCCCTGTCGCACTGCTTCTCACTCCGTAGTTCTTGGGGACACATACAATATTCCTTTAGACCCCCGAGGTAAGCGGCAGGGCTCTGCAGCCCCATCCTCCCTCTCGAAGCCCCATGAGTGAGGTTCCCTGGGGACAGAGGCCCCTGACAGACTCAGGACCTGTTGAGGAGTGGGGGTCAGAGGGCACATGGTCCCTTCAGAGCTTCCCACTCGCGCAGCTCCCTCGCAGCCACTTCCTGTCTCAGTTATCCGGCAGCTACCGGCTGTCCGCAGCACCCCGAGACACCTCCAGCCTAGCCTAGCTCCTGCCTGCCCATCCTCGCCCCACCTTGGCCCTCGCTCTGTGTAGGCAGGTCCCCTCTGTTCAGCAGGGCACCGTGGTGGAGGTGGGACTCGGGGAAGGGGGCGGCCATGGAGCCCATTCTGCCTCCCATCCTGACAGATGGGATAGGTGGGCCTGGATGCCACCCAGCAGGGGGTGGGGGTTGGAGGTCCTGCCAGCCTTCCTGCTGATTGTGGGCCACCCTGGCACCACAGAGGGGCTCGCCCTGGGTTCCCGAAAGAGTCCGAGGCAGTGCTCCATGCAGCAGCCGGGAGCAGTGAGCCCGTGGACACCAGCTCCGCCCCAGCGCCCTCTGTCCCAGCAGCCAAGGGAAGGAAGGCTCAGAGGCCGCCCCCACCTGCCCTCAGCTGCCCCTTGGGCTGAGGGGAGGCCAGAGAGGGTCCGGGCTGCCGCCGCTGCCATAGCAGGACTTCTCTCTCTCAGAAACCAGCTCCTCAGCCACCAGCTACAGCTCCGAGTTCAGCAGGCGCCTCCTGAGCACCTACATCTGTGAGTCCGCAGCCGGCAGCAGCCCCGCCCCATCCCTGCTTAGCCCGCCACCTTGTGCTCTCCTGCTGTCCCACCTGCTCCTGAGCCCCAACCTTGGGATAACCTAACTTTTGGTTCAGGGGTGTTGCGGGCTGGGCAAAGGGCTCCTGGAGTCGGGGAGGGACAGGAGTGACAGGTAGGACTTGGTTTGTGGGGCCTGGGATTGGGTTGTTTTGGTCAGACTGCCATGTGGGCGTGGCCACATCTTTTCCTGCGCAGGTAAAGTCCTGGGTAACCTGCAGCTGAACTTGCTGAGCAAGTCCAAGGTGTATGAGGACCCAGCGCTGAGCGCCATCTTCCTGCACAACAACTACAACTACATCCTCAAGGCCCTGGAGAAGTAGGTGCCCGGGCTGGCGTGCCTCCATGTGCTCAGTGGGAGGGCGGGGGTGCTGCCTTCTTAGAGCTCTTGAAGGTGGGGTGGGGGCAGGCCCTCTGGTGCTGCTGCCCAGGCCCACAGCCAGTCCCGTCCCCTCTACTCTGTTCCCCCCCCCCCCCCCCCCCCCCCCCCCCCCCCCCCCCCCCCCCAGGTCGGAGCTGATCCAGCTGGTGGCTGTGACCCAGAAGACGGCTGAGCGCTCCTACCGGGAGCACATCGAGCAGCAGATCCAGACCTACCAGCGCAGGTGCGAGGCTGCCCTCCGCTCGCCCCACCCCTGTTCCCACCACTCACACTCCCTTCTCAGTCTCAGGACACGGGGAACTGCCTTGGGGACCCCAATCCTTCTCTTGTATTGTAGTCAAATTTAGGGGGTGGTGATGGGAGCCCCCCACCCCACTGCTGGGTCCCTAGGGGGCCTCGGTGCCAACCCCCACAGAGGGCAGTCTGCCTGCCTGCAAGGGTGAAGCTAAGTGTAGTGGAAGGGCTGACGTCAAAGTGGGCAATGTTTGGCCCAAGGGAAGAGCAGGTTGCAAGAGCACTTGACCTTGGCTGAGCTCCCTCTGCAGAGCTCTCTCTTCTGCTGCGGGTTTGTCTCCCTCTGTGCCTTCCCCTGGAAGTGCGTTCCTCTCCCTTCCCAGTGTCTGGGCTCCGCCTCCTTCCCTCCTCCCCTGCTTCTCCATCTTCACTTGCCAGCAGGCTGATGAGCAGTGGAGTTGAAAGTACTAGTATTCATTCAGTTCATTGACTGCTCTGTTCCAGTTTTAAAAGTGAGCATCTCAAACACTTTCTGTTCCGGGGAGAAACTTCAGTTGTGTTTTGCTTAGTTGTGACCCAGGTGGATTCCTGCCCTCCCCATACCGGCTCAGTTGATCAAGAGATAAAAATAAAACACCCATGCCCTGACCGGTCTGGCTCAGTGGATAGAGCGTCAGCCTGCGGACTGAAGGGTCCCGGGTTCAATTCCGGTCAAGGGCATGTACCTTGGTTGCGGGCACATCCCCAGTGGGGGGTGTGCAGGAGGCAGCTTATCAATGGCTCTCATCAATATTTCTAACTGTCCCTCTCTCTTCCTCTCTATAAAAAATCAATAAAATATATTTAAAAATAAAAATAATGGGGAAAAAAACACACAAAGCACACCAGCCCCAGGAAGCAGCAGCTGCCTGAGGCTGCCCCTCGGCTCTCTGTCCCTGGCAGCTGGTTAAAGGTGACGGACTACATCACTGAGAAGAATCTGCCTGTGTTCCAGCCGGGAGTCAAGGTGGGCTGAGGGCCTGGGCTGGGAAGGGTGTCTAGCAGATGTCATCCTGTTTGTCATGTCTCTGGGAGAAAATCGACAGGAGTCCCTGTGGGGTGAGAGCAGAGGGTGCCTGTGCCCTCGGAGCAGCAGGAGAGGGCTGGGCTTGGGTGCTGGGGAGGAGTGGGGCAGGCGCCTCTCTCAGGAGAGCTGTCTCGGCCCCCAGCTCCGGGACAAGGAGCGGCAGGTGATCAAGGAGCGGTTTAAGGTGAGTCGCGACCCCGTGCCCTCCACTGCTGCTGCTGCTGCTGCTGCTGCAGCGACACCCGAACGTTTGTCTCCGGGTCCCTTCTCTTCCCACCTTCCTGGTGGCAGGGCTTCAACGAGGGCTTGGAGGAACTGTGCAAGATCCAGAAAGCCTGGGCCATCCCCGACACAGAGCAGCGGGACAGGATCCGCCAAGCGCAGAAGCACATGGTCAAGGAGACATACGGGGCCTTTCTGCACAGGTGAGCCGCCCCCACCCCACCCCCACCCCCGGCTCAGGGCTCCACCTCAGGAAACCCCACGGGAAGGCCTTAGACTGCGGTGTGGCGGGGCAGGAGGGAGGCCTCCCGCTGACCTCGGTGCCTGGCAGGTACGGCAGCGTGCCCTTCACCAAGAACCCGGAGAAGTACATCAAGTACCACGTGGAGCAGGTGGGCGACATGATCGACCGCCTCTTTGACACCTCCGCCTGAGCCTGCGGCTCCCTGCCCGGCGGCCCCAGGCGGCGTGGTGTCGGACATAAACCGCGTTGCCTTGCCTCTGGGCCGGGGGTGTGGTGTTCTTTGGGACAGGGACACTTCTTCACTGTCCGGGTGGAGCCCTGGCCCTGGGCCCTTGAGTCCTGGTTTGTGCCTCTCCCCACCCCCATCCCCCACCAAACCAGCACTGCCCTGCACCGCCTCCCCGCACACCGGGGTTTGTGTCCCTGACCACAGCCTGCAGGGGCAGGTGATGGCTTCGAGACGGGAAAGGGCAGAGAGGAAGACAAAGGCCTCGCACAAGCTGCCTTGGGAGCATGAGCAGGAGGCAGAACCACCCCCGCCAGCCTAGGTCACAGCTGAGGGGAGCGCTCCCCCTTCAGCTCGGGCATTGGGTGGAGAGGCACAGGCTACAAGGCCACAGAGGGCCTGAAGCAAAACCCTGGAGGATTCACCTGCTCAGAACCCGGCCGACAACGCATTCCCCAATGCCCACATCCGAGGGCTGGGTGTCCTGCGCCCTGGAGGTCGCTCTCCAGTCCCTCTGGGGTCCAGCACACCTTAGTAGCTCCACCTCAGGCGGCCTGACCCTTGGGGCCCTGAATCCTGGCCCCCATGCCTCCTGGTCCAGCCCAAGCAGCAGGAGTCACAGAAGGAGCAGGTGTGCGGGCGGGGCTGGGTGACTGGTGGCCACTGGTGAGAAGTTCAGGAGTGGAGTGGAGGCCTCCCCTACACAGGACAAGAGTGAACAGCGGAGCTCCCTGGAAGCAGACCCTTGGGGGGCACGTGGCGTTTGGTGAAGGGTTTATTTCACACTCAGCTTGTGTGCTGACCGAAGGGAGAGCTCGGGGCCTGGAGCCTCCAGGCTTAGGGAGGCGTTGGCCTGCCTCCAGAGACCCTGTCAGGGCCCACCCCAGGTCTGCAGCCCCAGCCCTGCTCTGTTACAGCCTCGGCTGCCCCCCGTGGGGTACGGCCTCGCCAGGGGCTGGGCCAGATTTGCACGTCGCCCACATCCAGAGTCCGATGAAGATGAACTGGCTGCACACCACACCGGCCACGTAGATCAGGAGGAAAGTGCGGTCAGCAGCCTCAGCCCAGCTCCTCCGTGACCCCGTTCCTCTGGTGGCCTCTGCAGGGAGACACAGCAGCTGTACTCCAGGGCCCCCCCCTCCCAGAGCAGGAGCCCAGGTGCTGGCAGCGGGTTTCTCCCTTCCATGGGTCCCCAACGAGTGGGGGGGGGGGGAGGGCTGGCCTGCTGCGGGCCACCTGGAGTGAAAGAGCCTCGTAGGGAGGCCCCAAGGCACAGGGTCGCCTCACGGAGCGGAGCGCAGTCACCAGGCCTCAGGGACGCTCACCTCGCTCCCTGCTCAGACCTGCTGCTTCCAGGGCCCACGTGGTACAGCTCAGGGATGGCCAGCAGAGTGAGTGCCAGGGCTCTAGCCCAGCGACCCCTGACCCCACCCCCAGGGGTGCAGCTTGCCAGCTCTGCCCCATCAGACCTGCTCCCAGCCCCCTCCTTCACCCACCTTCAGGATTAGGCCCTGCATCCTCCTGAGCTTGCTGCTCCCCTCTGGGGGCTGGGCTGGGTGGGTGCTTGGCCCTGAGGTGGCCCCGGGCCAGCAGCCCAGCCAGCAGCACGGTCTCCATGGTGCTGAGGAAGAGCAGCAGCAGCTGGACAGTGAAGTAGTGAACTGGGGAGGGTGGGGCCAAGTCAGGGGCTTGGCCTCTGCCTCGGGGCCAGGGAGCTAGCTGGCGGCATGGTCCTGGCCAGGGGGGGGCACAGGGCTTACTGAGCAGAGGGTTGCAGGAGGAGGCGCTGGGCAGGGCCTGCACCAAGGAGGAGTGGAAGACGAGGTAGCCCAGCAGCAGGGTCACCTTGTAGGCGGTGCGCTCCGTGGCCTGGAGGGGCAGCAGCCCCCCGCACATGTCAGCCAGCAGCAGCGCCTCCCCAGGGACCAGCAGAGCCATGACGGCCTTCAGCGCTGTGTTCTGTAGGTGCAGCTGGAAGGAAGAGGTTGGGGCTTTCTGAGGGGTGTGCAGGGGCGGCCAATAGAAGGTGATGTCATGCCTCTGGCTCCGCATCCTTGATGCCCCTGCCGCCCTTGTCAGCCACCTGCCCACTCACCACCACCTGGAAGCAGGGCACCAGCTGCCGGGGTGGGACTTGGGTTTTCAAATCCCGAACTACATACTCCCTCTTGACACTCACAATCTCATTCACCACTTGAGCCTGGAACTCCAGCTCCGCCACTGGGGGGGGAGGGGAGGAGAGCAGTGAGCCGAGAAATACCACTGCCCCTCCCCTCTGCTGGGGGCAGGGGCAGGGACAAGCTGGTGCCCAGGGGTGATGGAGACTTCTCGTGGCTGCTGGGCAGACTTGGCAGTGAGAGTGGTCCATGTGAGGGCTTTCCCAACCTTATTTACCCTCCCCACCACCCTCTAAGTCTTCTCCAGTTAGAGGAAGGGTTTTTTCAAACTCAGATTTCCATTGTAAAAATAAATGCACTTTGCAACCCTTCATGGAGGGGGCGCCATTGTGGACTCATCCGCCAGTGTCTCATCTCACATCTGAAATACTAGGGTTCCTGGGTGGCCACTATGGCATTTCCCAGGGGGCACGGGTGTAAGGGAAGGGTGGGCCTTCTGCCAAGCTGGAAATCACCCGGTGGGGGTGCGGGGTATTGCCTGGGTGGCTACGCCTTCAGGATGTCTCCAGGGGTGAGGCGGCAGCAACCTAAGTGGACACCAGTGGCCTGGCCACTGCATTTGGCCCGGCTGTTGAGGGCAATTGCTTTGCCAGCCCTGGCGGAGGGGAGGAGACGGAAGGGCTGCTGAGTGGGAGGTGCGGGGTGAGCAGCTCATTCTGCTTCTGGGTCTGTCCCGCTCCCCTGAGCCCAGGGTAGACTGTGTGCACACAGGCCCGCCGTCCATCCCGCCCGCTGGTCAGCACCAGTGTTGCTGAGGGCGTAGAAGCTGAGGGTGCAGTTGCTCTGGTCTCTGGGGAAGCGGAAGAGCTCGAAGTCACAGTTGGCCTCCGTGGTGAGGGCCAGGTAGAGCTCGATGTGGCCATCTTGGTCCACTTGGGCCTGTGGGCTCTGGTCCTGCCAGTCCACCCAGAGCCTGCGGGGAAAGACACCACAGCCAGAGGCCCAAGCCCCTCTGAAGGGGGAGATGGGCATATGCCCAGCTGCCATCCCCTGCCCTCAGGGTGCCAAGAGGGAGGGGTAACGGGGCAGTGGAGGCGAGGTATGCCGGGGACAGGGACATGCAGTGGTTCCTGGGAGAACTCACGCCTCCTGGATAGTGAGTTCCGGTGTCCACAGTGAGTCCCAGGGCAGTGTGAGCGTGCGCCGTGGGTGCACACTCGTGTTCCAGGCCAGGCGCATGTCCAGCCAGGACTGGGGACGGAAGGACCCGTGAGGCTCTGGCTCTGTGGGGACGTGCCTCCCAGCTCGGCAGGCTGATGAAGACGCTCTGCCCCCCCCCCCATGGGCTCACCAGCCGAAGCAGCAGCATGGAGGACACTGTGTACCGCAGGATGTCCTGGGGAGTGGGCAGCACGTCACCTGAGGGTTGGCTGCTACATGACACAAGGGGGCAGGCGGCCCCAGCACTCCAGGGACGTGGCCCTCCCCTCCCGGGCCGGAGGACACCCACCACATCGAACACGTTTGTCAGGAACACCTGCACGGCCACGCGCAGGGGCGCGCTCCCGTTGCTGGGGATCTGGATGGTTTCCTGGACTTCCAGGGGGGAGCTGAGGTCGGAGAAGGACGGCCAGGCTGAGAGACGGAGGTCGAGGTCACCCGGGTGTGTTGGGGCCCGAATCCCAAAGCTCACGGCCTCGCGGCGTCCACCTACCAGCTGCTGGTGCACGGGAGCTGCGGCCCCGGACCAGGGGCCTCGCGGTGCCGAGCCCGAGCAAGGCGAGCTGGAGCAGGAGCCGCAGGGCCATCATCGGGCTGCGTCCCCCTCGGCCTCCGGCACTTCTCTGAGGGACTGAGCAGCTGGTCAGGGCAGCTGCTCTGTGCAAGGACCCTGGAGCCTTGGGCTCCTCGGCACCCCCACCCCACCGCACCCCACCCTGGGTTCTGCAAACACCCGGAGACAAAGCCCGGGACCAAGCCCTGCCCACCCCGCACCTGCCTGGGCTTCCCTGTCCCGCTCCACTTCCACCACCTGGAACCAGTTGCCCGTTCACGGCCGGCACAGAGCCGCCCCGTCCCCACCCGGCCGGGGCCCTTCCAGTCTAGGCGGGTGCCTTTCCGCAGTGGGTGCCCGCCTGGCTGGAAACTCACGCCGCCGTGGAAGCGCCCTGCGCTCAACCTTGTGAGGTGGGCACTCCTTGGAGAGGGACCTGCCTCTCCTTAAACACCGGGCCGACTTCATGTGGAAAGTCTTGTCTCTAGGACTCCAGCAGCGGAGGGAGCGGGGAGCCCGGGGACGGGGGTGCGGGTTCTAGTTCAAGGGCAAAGCGCCAGGGCGCCCCTGTCCGCGCATCGGATTCTCAGCCTGCGCCAGGGGCCGCCGGGGTGGCCTCAGAGCAGGACCCGGGGGCGGACGGAGCGCGCCTTTCCGGACCCAAAGGAGAACCCGAGCTGTTGGAGACCTGGGGGAGGAAGAGGACACCCCAAGGCTTACAATCTGTAGGCACCGAGAGGGCTGCCGAGACTGAAAGGGCCCCAGGGCGCTGGGAGCCGCCGAGGCGCCGCCACACACGGGCGCGCGAACGCTGCCAGGAGCTTAGTGTCTGCGTCCGCCATCCGCCCACTGTACCGAGCGCTTCACCGCCCTGCCTGTCGGGGCCACGCGCGTCGGCGGCGGGTTTGCCGATCTGTGGGCACCCGGCGCTCCAGATGGCCGCGAGCAGACAGCCGTCGGCCGGCGCGTGCCCCCCGGCCCCGCGCATCCAGGGGTTTCTGCGCAGAGTCTCACCTCCGCTGCCTCGAGCGCGCACCCGCAGCCCATCAGCCAGAGTTCCCCCGCGAAGTCCCGGAGCCTCTCACCGCAGCTCCTCAAGACTCAGCGCGGCGCGGCGCGCGAAACCTTGGCGCATTTTATTAAGAGACGGGACCATCCGCCATCCCCCGTCCCCTGACCTCTGACTGCGGTCCCTGCACACGCAAGCGTACCCGCTGAGCCGCATCCACTGTCAGGCCGCCGTCGGGGACCGTTGGGTCCCGCCAGCACCTTCCCCTGCCCTGTTCAAGACCATTCTTCTCCCTCTTCCCTCCAGCCCCCAGGATCTCAGCCTCAGGAACCCAGCTGCCTGCTCCTGGGGGTAGGAAATCCTTAGGCACACCCCTGCCCGGCCTGCCTTTTGATTGAATAGGAAGATAATAACAGTTGGTGTTCATGAGATGCTTGTCATTTATTTATTCAGTATTTATTGAGCATCTACTAGTACCCCACTCCCGGCACTGTTCTGGGTCCTTGGGATCTACCAGTGAGTTCTCCAAAGACCAGGGTCCTCCGTGAGCACCCTTTCTAGCAGGGAGATCCACAATAAGCAGCATAACTCAAGTCAATTTTTATTTTTTAAAAATATATATTTTATTGATTTTTTACAGAGAGGAAGGGAGAGGGATAGAGAGTTAGAAACATCGATAAGAGAGAAACATCAATCAGGTTGAGAACCGCGGCTAGCCATTAGTCTCCAATCTATACCCCCACTCTCAGCCGGAGGCAACCAGTACTTTCTGCCTCTAGAGAGCTGCCTATTCGGGACATTGCATGTAAATGGGGCTCTGCAATATTTTCTCAGCATCACATTTTATTTTATTTTAAATATATTTTATTGATTTTTTTATAGAGAGGAAGGGAGAGGGATAGTCAGAAACATCGATCAGCCGCCTCCTGCACACCCCCCACTGGGGATGTGCCCGCAACCCAGGTCCATGCCCTGGACCGGAATCGAACCTGGGACCCTTGAGTCCGCAGGCCGGCGCTCTATCCATTGAGCCAAAGCCGTCAGGGCAGCGGCCTCCGGAGGACCGGAAGGGGGAGAGGAGTCCGCCGCTATCCCATCAGCCTCTGCCTGGCAGGTGCCGCTCTATCCCGCCGCGGTCGTCACGCCTCCTCTATCCCGTCGTGCTCTGCGGCACTGGGGCAAGATGGCTGCTGAGAAGCAGGTTCCCGGGGGCGGCGGCGGCGGCGGCGGCGGGGGCAGCGGCGGTGGCGGCGGCGGGCGCGGCGCCGGAGGAGAAGAAAACAAGGAAAACGAGCGACCTTCGGCCGGATCGAAGGCGAACAAGGAGCTCGGGGACAGCCTGAGCTTGGAGAGTATCCTCGAGTGACCGGGCCCGACGTGCGCTGACTACGTGTCCATCGGGCGGGTGGGGAGCGGGCAGGGGGATCGCGGCTTGGTGCTCCGGGGGCGCAGGCGAGGCTCGACGCCCTGCGGGAGAGCTGGTGGCCGGTGGGAGTGCGAGTCCTCGCCGCTCCTCGGCGCCGCACGGAGCTTGCTGCACGGTCGCTGGGCGCCCTCCGTCCCGTGCAGATGCGCCGCCGGCGGAGCTGGGCTCCGGGCGGCACCGCGTGCGCATCGAGCGCCGCTTGCGGCTCCTGGACACGAAGGAGCAGGCGGGAAGCAGGGGGCCGAGCCTCTGGATTAGCGCGGGGAGCTCGGCGTCTGAATGCGGTCCGGTTCTCAGGGGGTCGGCGGTTCCCAGCTGGTGCTACGATTCCAGATGGTGTCCGGGCGCCTGGACGTTTCCGGCGGACCTCGTGCCGCCGCCTCCTCCCTTGCTGGCTGCTGAAATACTCCTTTTGATTTTGGTGCTTAAAAGAAATAACGCCCATCGGGAAGCGCTGAGAAACCGGGGGAAAGGTGGAAACGCAAGTGGTAGCAGCTAAAGGTCGTGGGACTTCTCCGCAGTTCGGTGCATGATCGGAAACGGTTTTTAAGGTTCTTAGAAAGGAGAGTTGTTGGGTCGGGGCTTTGTTCCTTTAAAATCAAAACGTGGGTGTCTTCATGCAAACGGGAGGCCCGGTGTGGTTGGCAGGTGCTCATGCGAGGCTGGCGCAGCATCGCAGCTGTTGGGGAAAGTTGGATTTGCAGGGGGAGGAGGCGATGCCACGGGCGAGGGACGCTCGACCCCGCTGGAGTGCCTGCGTGAGCGGGTCCAGGTGTAAGTCGGCGGGAACCAGCCCGCGCGCCGTCTGCATTTAGGATCCAGCACCTTCCTGACGCTGTTGGGGGTCCGTCATCCGTAATGGCTAGGAATGGCCTTTTTTTAGTTAAGATAGTTAAGGCAGCCCTCACTGCTGTGGCTCAGTGGACAGAGCGTCGGCCTGCGGACTCAAGGGTCCCGGGTTCGATTCCGGTCAAGGGCATGCACCTTGGTTGCGGGCACATCCCCAGTGGGGAGTGTGCAGGAGGCAGCTCATCCATGTTTCTAACCCTCTCCCTTCCTCTCTGTAAAAAATCAATAAAATATATTAAAAAAGAAAAGAAATAGTTAAGGCAATCAGCTTTTCCGTGTGCTTAGCCCTGTCCTCTGGCAAGACAGCTGTTGAAAATGGTTTCACAAGTTCGTGTGCTAGTATTTCAGAAATGTGTAATAGGCCGCGGTTTGCTACAAATAGAGACGCACGAGGCGGGTGGCATGTTTGGGTTTGTCTGGGTTCTTGCCATCATGAGCTTTTCCTTAATCACGGCGCTAGTTCTGCAGACTATTAAGGAATCGCAGCAGCAGCACGGCCTGCGGCATGGAGATTTTCAGAGGTACAGGTCAGTATCGTGTGCGAGTCGTCTAATGTTCACATTTAAAGTTTCATTATGAATCAGGAGAGCCCGTCTTTTTATCCATTTTGCCTCACAATAGTGCAGATACATTGGAGGCTTCTGCTGACACCAGTAAGCAATTAACGGTCATCATTTTGTAAACTTAGTCATATTGTGTGGTGTTGGTTAAATGCAAAGCTTTACAGTGTTTTAAACATACGAGGGGAATTCCCGGCATTACGATTCATTGGTAAACTTTTTATAATAGCCTGCAAGTTGAAAAACATTTAATACGAGTCTAAAAAAATTCAGTAGATGCCTAATGTGTGGTACAGGTCAGTACTTTGAAAGCAGAAATAGCCAGCTGTTTCTGTATTGTAGATACAGGCTTTGGGTACCTGGTTTTTAAAAGTGCTACAGAAACACTGATCTCAGCTTCTGAGGAATCAGCTTTGTGGAGAAGGGCATCGGGCTGGGGCAGATGAGCGAGGCCAGGTCGGCCAGAGAGGAAGTGGCAGGACAGTGTGGAGGGCCTGGAGGCTACACTCCTTCAGGTGTTCATGGGGGGGTGGGGGGGGAGCCACTGAAGAGTTACACAGCAGGTTTTTATCACTTGATTTGTTTTTAGATATTAAGAAAATTTCCAAAACAAATGTAGGGTTGACAGTATAATGAACTCATCACACATTTATTACATACAGTAATCAACTTTCTGCTCAGTTCCAGTTTGTGTGTTTTTTCTAGTTACTTTATTCAAGATTGCATTTTTTAAAAGAATATGTTTTTATTTATTGTAGAGAGGGGAAGGGAGAGGCATAGAGAGAGAGAAACATGGATGGGCTGCCTCCTGCACGCCTCCTGCATGCCCCTGCTGGGGATCAAGGCGCACCCCAGGCCTGTGCCCTGGCTGGGAGTCAGACTGGGTCCCTCTTGGTTCATAGGTCAGTGCTCAGCCACAGCCGGTACTGGCCAGACCAGCATTGCATTTTAATTGGCTTTTTGGTGGTAAAAATATACATAACATAAAATTGACATCTGTGTACCTTTCAGTCATTTTTATGTTTTTAAATACATTTGTATATGTGTGCCAACAAAATAGTGTTTTTGGTTTTCTAGTCCTTTTCTATGCACTGTTTCATAAGTTTGCTCATATTGTATATACAAATGTGTATCCTGCTTTTTGGCTGCCTATAATATTGTCTGTATTTCTCCCTGCCTATAAAAATGTTCTACACACATGACTCTTATAAGTTGCACTATCACCCAGTGTATAAGTGTACAATAATTTATTTACCTTTTCCTTGAGTTGGCTATGTATATGATAGTTTTTTTTAGGTTTAAAATTTTTGTTCCCATGAATCTGTTCAAATGTCATATTTCTGATTATTTCTTGAGTATAGAACATATAAAAGTAGACTGTTCAGGGAGTATGAACACTTTTAAGGATCGTGATAAATGTATCCAAATTGCCAGAAAATTCTTAGCAATTTATAGTTCTCCCCATAAGGTCTGAGTGTTCCATTTGATTTTTATGTAAAAGGATAAGTGATAATTAAAGCAAAAATAATGAATTGAGGGAGAAGCTCTAGTTTATAGATTCAGCCAGTTAATTTTTCTTCTTAATAAGCTATACCCTGGTAGCTTTAGGTCTAAGATACTACATATCATTTAAATGTTATTCTGTATTGTAAATTATGTGCTGTATTATTTGATTAAGGGTTGGTAAAATTTGAATATATTTTTACACCAGTTTAGTCAAAATACTTTTACTGAGCGTCTGTATGGTAGGCACTGTGCTTAGCAATTGGAAAATAAAGTCATCTTTGCGCTAAAGGAGTTTATGTTAGTGAGAGAGACGTCCTGCTCATTCTTTCAAAACCCATCATCCGTCCACTCCCTTGAAGTGTCAGCAAGGCGAGGACGATGACTCGTGTCCTTCACATCCGGCTTGCCATCTGCCATGTTTTCTTGGTTGCCATTTTATCTGCGTGGTCCTCCCAGCTCGCGATGGGTGTATGTGAGAATGGGGACTGTGGCCTCTGTCTCTCTCTGTCTCCTGCGATGCCAGTCAGACTGCCCTGCTTGCGTTACTTCCGTGAATGTTTGCAAGACGATGTGTGGTGGCTGTAGGAACCATAAGCAGAACATGTTCGACCTCTGGCCTGACCTTGTTACAGAATCTCCTGTTGAATGGACTGTCAGGGTGTCGGAGTGATTTTTGTTTGTGGTTTCTCACAGGGGCTACTGTTCCCGTAGACAAAGGCGTCTCCGGAAAACACTCAACTTCAAGATGGGGAACAGACACAAATTCACGGGGAAAAAAGTAACCGAAGATCTTCTGACCGACAACAGGTACTGACTGCTCAGTGCTGGATGCTAAGTACTTCTTACAGCGTGCCAGACATTGTGCCAAACTCTTCAACTGTTTCATGTGATTCTAAAAATAGATATTTTTTAATTGGTTTCAAAGAGGAAGGGAGAGGGAGAGAAAGAAACATCAGTGATGAGAGAGAACCAGTGATCAGATGCCTCCTGCATGGGCCCACAACCCGGGCACGTGCCCTCGACCGGGATTGAACCTGGCACCCTGCCGTCCGCAGGCCAGTGCTGCTCCACTGAGCCAGACAGCGAGGGCTCGTGTGCTTTTTCAGCAGCTCTGTGGAGGGGCGTGTTTACTGCTGCTGTGTTGTAATAAGGTTCAAGAACTTGTTCAGAAGCTGTGGTGTAAGGTAGCGGTGAAGTCAGTGATTAAAATCTCACCGGTGCTGGGGCGGTTTCTGGGCTGCGAACTTCAGTGTCTTAAGTGCTTGCCTCGGTCAGTGGGTCTCAGATGAAACCTGGCCGCACATGTTACTGCACACGTTACTGCAGACGAGCCCGTGTGTCTGTGTGTCCGTGTGTCCGTGCTGGTGCACCTGCTTCCTGCTGCCGAGGAATCGCCCTCCAGGCACAGGCGCTGAGGGCCTCAGGCCAGCTCCTCAGGCTGCAGCCTGGGGCCACGTTGGCCCTCCTGCCACCTGTCCTTATAAATAAAGTTTTATCGGAACACAGCCACATAATTCGCTCAGTATTGTTCCCAGCTGCTTTGTGCTACCATAACAGAGTAATTGTGACGGGGACCGTATGGTCTGAGAGTCTAAAATATTGGGTCCTTTAAAAAGAAGTTTGCTGTGAATGGGACGATGCCAATCTGTCGCACATAACGTAGCTGATTTTGTATATTCATATATTGTCCCAGTCCTGCCAGCATTTCGTAAGTTATTTGAGCATTTGGCCCTTTTTGAATAACGAAAAGTTCTAGCAAACACAATATTGTGTTTCCCATGGAAATTTCAAAGTTTGACCAACTTTTTGACAAACATTCAAGATTTAATGTATCTTTTTCAGGAAACCAAGGGCTAAGTTTTATAACATCAAACAAACAAAAAGAATACCTTCTGAAACTTTTAATTCCTTAAGCATACAGTTGTTCAATAATTTCTAAACCCAAGTTTAAGAATTTTTATACCTCCAATTAACTGATAACCTTTTCTTTAAAAATAATTTCTATGAATATGACAAATCAAAATTCGAATCCTTCCCCAGTTAGCCTGGTGACAAAGACGTTCCCACCCTACTTACAGACTCCGGATTTCTGTAGCTGGCCGTGGGCTTCTGCATGCAGTGAAATTCCCTCACCTTTTTCCGGTGAAATTTCCACACCTCTTTTGGGTGTATTTCCCCTTCGTTCTAGACGAAAAATATCTGCTCCTCCAGATGCCCCGAGTTAGGCGCCAGGTGTGGGAGCCCCTTACACGTCCCGCGTGGTTCAGGGTTCCCATTCAGGTTCGAGTTCTGGAGGAGGCCGCACGCAAAATGGAGAGAGAGAGAGACTAGAAAAAAATTAATTTGGAATAATGGGGACCAGGTGTGGCACCTTTCCACTAGGTGGGTAAGATTGCCCACCACACCGGCCTTGCTCAAAGCTTTTATTAAGGCGAAGGGGAAAACAACCACATCCTTATCCTAAGGGCAGGAAACTCCAACAACAAAGAGGCAACAAGAATTTACATATCAGGAACAGAGGTGGGGGGCTGCTTTCACTATCAACGTTGCCATCTAAACCATGGGTGAATAGCTCCCCCACTGTTCAGGGCAGTTAAGGTCGACCCGCCTTCAGGCACATTTCTCTACTAGTGACAATGACTGGTCTCCGGCACCAATCCACTGAGCCACACCCACTGGGTTCATGTATCACCTAATGCTTTGGTTTCTAACTGGGTTGGGATAAGAGAGATGTAGATTCAAAGGTGAGGCCAGCCTGTGTGCTGTCTCTTCCCTGAAATTGAGGGGGGGGGTCAATCCAGGTTTGCCGTTGAGGTGGGAGCAGGCTTTTCAGTGAGATGTGTCTGGTGTTGGTTAGAAACCTCAGGTGGTCCTGGCTGGTTTGCTCCGTGGTTAGTGCGCCAGCCTGCAGACTGAAGGGTTCCGGGTTCGATTCCAGTCAAGGGCACATGCTCCATCCCCAGTAGGGGGCATGCATGAGGCAGCCAATCAATGATTCTCACAATTGATGTTTCTATCTCTCCCTCTCTCTTCCACCCTGGAATCAGTAAAAAGCCTATATAATAAAAGGGTAATATGCAAATTGACCCTAACAGCAGAATGACTGGGAATGACTGGTCACTATGACACACACTGACCATCAGGGGGCAGACGCTCAATCCAGGAGCTGCCTCCTGGTGGTCAGTGGGCTCCCACTGGGGGAGCTCTGCTCAGCCACAAGCCAAGCTGACAGCTGCCAGTACAGCGGTGGTGGGGGAAGACTCTCCCGCCGCCTCCTCAGCGGTGCTAAGGATATCCGACTGCAGCTTAGGCCTGCTCCCCACTGGCAAGTGGACATCCCCCAAGGGCTCCCGGGCTGCTAGCAGGTGGACATCCCCTGAGGGGTCCCAGACTGGGAGAGGGCACAGGCCAGGTTGAGGGACCCCCCACGAGTGCACAAATTTTTGTGCGCCAGGCCTCTAGCATATTTAGAAAAAGGGAAAAAAAAAGAGCCCGAGGAGGAGCCTGAGTCAGGAGAGCCTCAGTGCGAAAGCTGATGCTGGAGCCCCGGCTGATGCTGAGAGGAGAGTAGTCAGGAGGAGCGCCAGGGGCGGGCCGGAGGCTGCGAGGCCCAGGGTGTGCCTCGGAGGGTGTCGGAGTGCTGCTCGGGCCTCGCCTGTTCAGCTCGCTCCGTCCTGTCTCGCTTAGATACTTGCTGCTGGTCCTGATGGACGCCGAGCGAGCCTGGAGCTACGCCATGCAGCTCAAGCAGGAAGCCAACACCGAGCCTCGCAAACGGTTCCACTTGCTGTCTCGCCTCCGCAAAGCCGTGAAGCACGCGGAGGAGCTGGAGCGCCTCTGTGAGAGCCATCGCGTGGACGCCAAGACCAAGCTGGAGGCTCAGGTCAGTGCCTTGCCTCATCTCGCCTCGCCTCGCCGTGCGCACGGAGACGGGACTCAGCAAGCTCAGGGCACACAGCGGGCTCCTCAGGGTATGCGTCGACAGTCAGGAGAGGGGAAACTGGTTATGGATTTTAGAGAGAGAGGAAGGGAGGGGGGACGGAAGAGAGAGAAACGGGGGAAAGCGATCGGTTGCTCCCCATATAGATCCTGACCGGTGATCAGACCGCAGCCTGGTGTGTGCCCTGATGGGGAATCACGCCTGCAGCCGTGGTGCATGGGACGCTGCTCCAACCAGCCGAGCACCCAGCCAGGCGGTGTCTCTTGTTTCTGAGCTTTTGGTTTTATTTATTTATTTATTTATTTATTTATTTATTTATTTTTTTAAATTTATCTTTATTGTTCAGATTATTACAATTGTTCCTCTTTTTCCCCCCATAGCTCCCCTCCTCCCATTTCCCACCCCAACTTCTGTCCTTGCCCCCCCCCGTCCTCATCCATAGGTGTACAGTTATTGTCCATTCTCTTCACGCACCCCCAACACCATTAACCCCCGAAAATTGTCCATCCACTCCATTCTATGCCTCTGATTCTATTCTATTCACCAGTTTATTCTGTTCATCAGATTTTTTATTCACTTGATTCTTAGATTCACTCGTTGATATATATTTGTTGTTCATAATTTTTACTTTCCTTTTTCTTCTTCCTCATTCTCAAAGGATACCTTTCAGCATTTCATATAATA
>PVJC01005708.1:0-46449 GCA_004026665.1 Murina feae
GAGAAACGGTTAATTTTACTATTTCGCTTTTATTAGTTTAGATAATGTACTACATACATATTGTTATCTATTATTATATACTAGAGGTCCAGTGCACAAAATCCATGCACAGGTGCGGTCCCTGGGCCTTGCTGGCTATCAGGGCCAATCAGGGCTTGCCAACTAGTGCCTTCCTGCCAGGACCTTCCTGCCAGCTGCTGGCCGTGGCCTGCCAGATGTGGGGATGAACTGTGGGAGGTTGACTGGCCATGGGGAGGGACCAGGGGAGGTTAGCCAGACTTAGGAGGGTGGCTGTGGGAGCTCACTGACCACCAGGGGGCAGGACCGGTTGTTTTGATCATTCTAGTCATTCCAGCATTCTAGTTGCTTAGGCATATATCTTAACTAATAAAAGCATAATATTGAAATTGACCATTTCTTCAGATGCCCAACAGCCAATCAGAGCGATTGTAATGCAAATTAACCCAACCAACATGGCGGCCGCCACTCACGGAGTAAACGGCAGCTTCCATTGCAGCAGGAGTGAAAATGAAACTGTCTGCGCGTGGGCTCGCTTATCCTTGCCTCAAAGCAAAACACGTTTGCAACATGTTTGCAACAACGTATAAATCAGAATCCTGGGAGCTAAAGGAAACAGCAGGCCGGGCCTGAGTCTAAGAGTAACAACATTGTGTCATTATAGAAGCCGCGAGCTGAAGCTTCTTATTAGGCCTTGCCTTAAAGGAACAGCATCAATTATAGAGGATAAACAAACCCCAGAACCTGCGTCCAGCCAGCCTTGCTGGGACATTGGGTCAATGGGAGCTGTGGGCAGCCTTAAAATCCCTCACCCAGCCTGGTCAGGCACACCAGCAGTTGGACATCCCCAGAGGGGTCCCAGACTGTGAGAAGGCACAGGCTGGGTTGAGGGACCTCCCGAGTGCACGAGTGGCTGCAGGGCGGAACAGCACAGGACCCAGGACCAGTGAGTGGGAAAGAGGTGGGTGGGAGTCAGCGGCCTGCTTGGTGGGCTTCCCACGCCCTTTGCTGGGCACCAGGGAGTGAGAAAGAGGTAGTGGCCTGTTTGCTGGCTGTCCAGGCCCTTTGAGGAGCATCGGGGAGCGAGAAAGAGGCAGCGGGGGATCAGTGGCCTGCTTGTTGGGCTTCCCCGGCCCCTTACGGGGCACCAGGAAGCGGGAAAGCAAGGTGGCAGGCTGGGGAGCGGGAAAGAGGCAGCAGGGGATCAGCGGCCTGCTTGGTGGGTTTCCCAGGCCCCTTGCAGGGCACTGGGGAGCGGGAAAGCAAGGCAGCGGGGGCGTCTTGGCCTGCTTGGCGGCTGCCCAGGCCCTTTGGGAGGCACTGGGGAGCGGTAAAGCAAGCTCTGGGGGCTGGGGGCCTGCTTGGCGGCTTCCCAGGTCCCTTTCGGGGATCAGGGAGCAGGAAAAGACTGGCCTGTCCATGAGGCGGGGTTTTCCCTGCTTTCTGGTGGCTGGAGGAAGATGGGCAGTAGGCAAGCTTGGGAGGCAGGCAGCACTCACCCCTGGCCACAGCTCAAAAAAGAGAACAACATGCAGGGGAGGGCAAGAGTCTGAGAGATCAACATGGAGGGGGGTGCCTGCTCCAAGCCTGGGGGCAGGCCCCCAGCAGGTAGACACACACAGGATGACTGCTCCGAGCCTCAGATGAGGCTGGGGGCAGGTCCCCAGTGGTGACACACACACACACACACACACACACACAAGGCACCTGGCAGACTGGGGCCATCATAGGACATCCACTGAGGGGTTCCAGACTATGAGAGGGGGCAGGCTGGGCTGAGGGACTCCTACCCTCCCCCCATGCATGAATTCCGTGCACCGGGCCCCTAGTATATATATAATTTTAGATCTATATATTAACTTGTGTTTATACACACACACAAACTCTTATTCATCTTTACCCTAACAATATAAGCGGTCAATTTTAAGCAAATAGCTACACGTGCAATTAATGAATTTAAAAGAGTTATGTTTTAAATAATGAAGAAAATATTTCAGATAATATAGAGTGTCCCAAAAATGTACCAGGTGTACCAGTGAATAATGCGGATTTTTTTCAATAGATGGAGTTACACATATCTTGATATATATGCAATTTGCTATGTATGCTATTTTGTTGTATTGACAGCACTCTTCAAAACTTCATATGTCATATTTGCGTCAGGTGTCAACATCATAGATATTTTTACACTTAAAAATGTTGAATACCATGCCAAAAAAAAAAAGAGCATTTGTAGGAATATTTAATTCATTACTTTATTTTGAAGAAAAGTCTTGCTGAAAGTTGTCGTATACTTCGGGAAGCTTATGGTGAACATGCTCCATCTCTAGATACTTGTGAACACTGGTTAAATGCTTTAAAAGTGATGATTTCAATGTGAAAGAAAAGAACATCCAGGTCAACCAAAAAAGTTTGAAGACGAACAATTACAAGTATTATTGGATGGAGATGCATATCAAACTCAAAAACAACTTGAAGAAAGATTAAATGTTGCTCAGCAAACAATTTCTGACAATTTACAAACAATGGGAAAGATTTTAAAGGAAGGAATATGGTTGTCACATCAACTGAACGAAAGACAAATGGAAAACCAAAAAGTCACCATTAAAATGTTGCTTCAACGGCATGAAAGAAAGACTTTTTTGCATCAAATTGTGACTGGCAATGAAAAGTTGATTTATTTTGAGAATCTCAAATGCACAAAATCATGGGTTGATCCAGGTCAACCATCAACATCGACTGCAAGGCCAAATTGCTTCAGAAAGAAGACAATGCTCTGTGTTTGGTGGGATCAGGAAGGCGTGGTGTGTTATGAGCTTTTGAAAGCAGGTTAAACGGTTAATACTGATTACTACCAATAACAAGTATTCAATTTGAACCACGCTTTGATCATAAAATGACCAGAATGTTCCAGAAGATACGGCAAAGTAATTTTGCTACATGATAATGCATGATCACACACTTCAAAACCAATTAAAGACTCATTAAAAGATCTTGCCTGGGAAGTATTAACCCACCTGCCATATTCACCAGACCTTGCTCCTTCAGATGACCACTGGTTCTGATCAATGGCACAGGCACTTTCTGAGCCACACTTCAAAACATACGAAGAAGTGGAAAGCTGGGTCTCTGAATGGTTTGACTCAAAACAAGAAAAGTTATATTGGGACAGTATCCACAAATTACCTGAAAGATGGTGAAAATGTATAGCTGGCAATGGACATTACTTTGAATAAAACACTTTTGATGCTTCTTTCGAAATTATTGTATTTTCTTTGATTACAAAATCTGCATTATTAACTGGTACACATGGTATACATACTTTGAATACATTATAAATGCAGTGTTTATTAAAATATATTTCATTTTCAAAATGTAATAGAATCTACAGACATTGTGTATATTCCTTTTGGGAGGGCACCCTCTAGTTAGGCTGTAAATGACCTATTTTCTTCAAAGATAACCATATTAAAATCATTTCTGCTCAACACACAGAAAAGGAAGCACAGTTTAAAAAGTGAAGGAAAGATGGCTATTACAATAGTAAAAGTGTTAATAAAGATTCTAGGTAAAAAGACTGAATTTGGGGAAAATTCACAAATGAGAATATTCTGCAGTTAGAATTTCAATAATATTTGAAAGACATTACCAGTTCAATATAGATTATGTGTGATGTGAAACAACAACAAAATTTATGGGCAATGAAGAAGTACGTGTGGATCAAAGAGACTCCTTATCAAAAGATTTGTCTGTTTTCTCATGTGATGAAAACCATTGTGGTGAGAATTGTACTGTCAATGATATATGTGCACACACATCTACATATGAGTATAAACACATGTGATTGCACACTGTGTGAAAGGGATTTGTTTGTGTCAGCACAGATGATAATGTAATTACATTGCCAGTCAATGCACAGAATTTTGCCTAAAACTTATGTGGTGTTCCTTCATGGTCCTCTATCTGATTGAAACAAAGGAACATTTATTTAGCTTAATCTGATTTAAAACTTTATGAAAACCAATATCTAATCTAATAAAAGAGTAATATGCAAATTAACCCTCACTCTGTTACACCTAAGCCACTCCCACCAGCTAAGCCATGCCCACATACAATCAGAGCAATGATATGCAAATTAACCTAGCCAAGATGGCAGCTGGCAGCCATGGAGCTAGAGCAAACAGGAGGCCAGCGATGGAGGAAACTGCCTGATGAGGCCAGCTGTGGCCTCCATTCAAGGCAACAATATTTCAGTTATAGAAGCCACGGAGCTGAAGCAAACAGGAGGCTTTGTTGCCTGCCTAGGCAAACTGTGGCCTCTGTTCAAGGCAACAAAGTATCAATTATAGAAGATAAATAAACCCCAGAAATCTTCTTCCAGTCAGCCTCACTGGGACTTTGGGTCAATGGGAGCTGTGGTCAGCCTTCAAACAACCTTTAGCCTCTCACCCAGGCTTGCCAAGCACTCCAATAGGGACCTGAACCCTGAAGGGACTGTGGGCAGCCTGAAAATGGCCCTCGGCCCCTCACCCAGGCTGGCCACACCCCCATGGGGTAAGGGTTCCCACTGGGGGGCTTGGCCAGCCTGCAAACAGCCATTAGCCCCTCACACAGGCTGACCAGGCATGCCAACAGGTGGACATCCCCTGAGGGGTCCCAGACTGTGAGAGGGTACAGGCCTGGCTGAGGGACCCCTCCCCCCGCCCCCCGCAAGTGCACAAATTTTTGTGCACTGGGCCCCTAGGCTATATAATAAAAACCTAAGCAACCGTTACTGCGGAACAACCAGAACAACTGTCATTATGTTGTGCACTGACCAACAGGAGGCAGACATTCAATGCAGGAGCTGCCCCCTGGTGGTCAGTGCACTCCCACAGGGGGAGTGCTGCTCAGCCAGAAGCCTGACTCACAGGTGGTGAGCACTGTGGTGGAGGAAGGAGAGGCTCCTGCCACAGCAGCACTAAGGAGCAGTGAGCTGAGAGTTAAGGAGCAGTGAGCAAGCAGGTGGTAAGGAGAAAGGGGTCCTGGACTGTGAGTGGGTGCAGGACAGGCCAAGGAACTCTCTGCCTCTAGTGCACAAATTTCTTGTACTAGGCCTCTAGCTTTAAATAATCGCTTTAGAAGATGTATTTTGTAGATACTTGCTCTGGATCATAGATTTCATCCCTTCTCTGCTTGAGCCCAGTATGGCACCTGGCTGGAGGAAGAAGGGCTCTGTGACCTTGCAGGATAAAATGACAGTGCTTAATTCCTTCTGTGTCTTCAGAATCCTTGCTGGTTCTGTAGACATGAGAGGCACCTGCCATTCTTTTGTTTTGATGAGCTTGGTCCCATTATTTCAGATGCTAATGTCTGCTCCTGACATTGTACCTAATGTGTTTATGACCCTTTGTCTTGGTTTAGCTGTGGGCAGTTGCCTCTGTCTGCAGAATACTCCCAACCTCTTCCTCACTCTATACTGACTCTGTTATTCTTTGTCTGTCTCTTTTTCCCCTGCCTCAGAGAGTTGGCTCCTCCTTGAGGTCTGGATGCCATCGCCTCATCACGTGCTGTCTATGGGGACCAATGTAAGTTATTACTGTACAGACAAGGAACACATTGCTGGTATTTGAATGGTAATTTTAGAATTCTGCTTGATGGGAACACTAAAATCAATGGAAACAATTTAATATCTAAAATGCAAAAGAAAATAGGTGTATCAATTATCTAAATATAAACTCTTTAAAAATTTTTTCACCTTTTTAATCCTAAAATTTTGTTTCCTTTCCCTCCAGGTGCAAACACTCACCTAAGCTGCCGGCATCCTGTGTCCTGCACCTCACTCCAATGGCTGCGCTGTGGGGTGTGATATGACTGAGAGCACTGAGCTTGGCTGTGCCTCTCATTTACGTGGTGTCGAGCCACTGACGCAGCCATGGTGCATTGGCCTTGGTGTGCTCATCTGTAAAATGAGAAAAATGTCTGCCTCACAACATGGCTGTGAGCGTCAAACGCTCAGAAACTTGGCACCTGACAAACAACCCCTGCATCTAATTTCATGCTCTTATTTATTAAAACCATAGATATATAGGTTGCTTTGTAGACAACACTTCAAATAAAACAGTAAAATAACAAATAACAAATAACACAGTAAAATAAAAACAACATCAGCCCATCATGACATACCAACAATTTAATATGTTCCTTTCCACACTTTTCCCAACTATGTATATAGACACTTTTTAGAGATGTAATGAAAGAACAAATATATGCATTTTTCATTTTTTACTTAGTATTAAACCGTTATTTCAACATTATTGTATAATTATTATAGCAATTAAATAGTTTTAGCTATTGAAGGATTATTATTTTTGGTCATGATATTGAATTTTTAGATTGTTTCTAAATTTTGTCACACCAAATGATTTTTGTAATGGCAAAAAAAAATCTCTTTAAATCTGTTAAACACATACACACTAAAAGTTCCCTCCTTACCCTACAGTGCGCATGAGCACACTGCTGAGGCACTTACAGGCGGGAGCATTTCTCCACTGAAATCCGTGGGTCACTGGCACTTTGGGCTCCACATGTATGTCATGTAAAGCCCCTGGATGCCTCTCATTTCCCAGCGCTTCTTTACAGGGCTAACCAAAACGCCCCAAACAGCAGCAGCAGCTAATTCCAAACTGTAGCACTGACTGAGGGCTAGCCAGTCATCTGGCCTTCGTCAGCCCTATTACCAGGAGGGAGTGAATGATGGTGCTAGGTTGAAATGCAGCCCTGAAGTTCTGCACAGCAACAAATGTGACCTATGGAAACTGATGAAGCTGCCAAAGGAAGGCCGAGAGTTTCATGACGCCTCACCAGCTGAGCTCCAGCTCATGGTACCCTTCCCTGGTGCCAGCGACTCGGGCTCACCTGCAAGGCCTCAGACCTCTGTGCTGGAGTGAGATGAGGCTGGAGATGTCTGAAGGGCCACCCAGACAGCAGAGCCCTGCCTGTAGCTACTGCATTCAGCATTCTAAGCTAGCAAAGGTCCTTTGGGTTAAATGTAATTCATTTCCTTCTAAGCACCAGGAGTGGGGTGGTGACCTGTGTTTTTAAGCGAGACACGAAGAGGACAATTACTCCATTTGGCTCAGTACAGAGTAGATATAATTACTTACAAGGACGGTGAAAATAAGGACAGGGGTCTGTTTTCGAATCCAGACAATCTCAATAACTTTGAGAAAGATACAAAAACATCTCATGCACACAGCACTTTACTTAAAATTGCTTCACAAGCACTGAAAACTTTCCAAAAGTAATTTCTATTAGCAATGGGCAGTAATCATTACAAGAAAAAGTACTTGAGCTTTATGAATGTAAAATTATACTTTATTATCATATAATTGTTATTGATTTGTAAGCTGTTGAGGTTAAACATTGTGACTACTCCCACTCCAGGAGACTATGCCATTAAATTTTTTGAGGTAAAGTAATTTAGAAGTAATCTGTTTACAATACCAGATCCATGTATATATCTCAGGCATCTGAGGCCAAGAAAGTTAAATGATCACTAGGTCAGTTAAATAAACCAGAGTCCAACAATGAAGTATTTTGAAGCTCAATCATGTTCCATTTTAAAGAACAATTTTAAGAAAAAAATTTACAAAATCTAGTTCAATAGATGGTCTAATTGGGAAGACTTTTATAAGCCACTCTCTCAATATCTTTAGCCCATTTTGCTTCACACTTTACACTTTTTATCTGCTGCAGAGTTTCTGTAATTCCCCTGCATCCACATTTTGTCTGCACATAGATGGAAGGAGCCAGGTTGGGGTCCAAAGGCGAGAAAGGAGAACAGAGGCTGAAGGAGGCACTGTGCCCTCCTCCGCGGTCCCAGGTCATCTTGATCTCTGAGGTGTTCCTTTCGCTAATCTGAGTTGTTCCTTTTCAGCTCCCACAGCTGAAAATGAATACCATAAAAATAAAAATAAAATAAATTCCATCTCCTTAATTTCTGGCAGTATCTTCAACTCACAGAGAACATAAAAGGTGTTCAATAAATATTTGTTTCACAAATAAGATTAAATTTATGAAAAGTGCTTGTCTCTATGGTTGTTCTCATCAGCAAAATGAAGAATGTGTGTCAACATGTAAATGAGATGACACGACTTGTAAAGCTCAACTCAAACCTAGCACGTGATAGGTAATAAATGCATTTACTGCTAGAGGGTGGTGGTACTGGTGGTGATGACTGTCCATACTGAAGGAGAAAGAGAGATATCTGAAATCATGTCCTGGGGGAGAGTAGTTTAAATAAAACGTTAAATGAGGATTGAAACCGAAATGTGATGAGGTTACCAAATGGTGGAGGAGTAAGTGGAAGCTGCATTGACACTCTCCCAGGACCAAACTAGAATTACAACAAAATACAGAAAAGGCACCCTGAAAAATAAACTCAAGACTAGCGGGAGAGAATCCTGATAACCGAGGACAGAAAGTGGAGCCCGCTAGAGACTGGTAGGAAGTGCAGAGATGTGAAAGTGCTGGCCAGGCTCGCAGGGACAGCAGCTGATGTTCTGGAGGGACATCTCGGCTGTGGTGGATCCCACAGAGAACTCTGGAGCCTAAATCCAAGCTGGGCTCCCCACCCCAGAGGACCAGAACTGAGAAAGATGCACACACGATGTCTGGCTGTGAAAAGCTTCAGGGTTGCTACTGCCAGGGAGAGACAGCTGGAAATGCAGGCACTCTCTTAAAGGGCCAACACAAAAATTTTGTGTGCATCCATTCAACTTGGGCTCTGGCAGAGAGATCTCAGAGTAGATGTGTGAGCAGAAGCCAGGATTAAGGACCCTGGAGCTAGAGCTCAGGAGGCAGTCACCCAGGTTTCCTGTGCTGAGTCATTCCCTCATAAAGCAGAGAATATTGTTCACAGGCAGACCATTACCATCCAGGCAGTTTTTGCCTCGAGGGGAGGGGAGGAGCAACCTGTTGGAAAACTTTTCTCTCATCCTGTGATCCACAGCCGGAATAATAATCAGACTATAGGGAGAGTTGGGTCTCTGGAGGCTGTGAGTCTTTGCCTGATCTCCTTATGAACCGGGAGCAAGGAAAAGCAGACCCTGGTGTTCATCTTGGTTCTTTACAAAGAACAAGCCCCAGCATAGGAAGCCATAAGCTGTGGATTGTTGCTAGCTCCAAACATGAAACTCAGGGGAAGTCACAAACAGCATCTGACATTTCCCTGCACTACAGATTAGGATTTGAAGCAAATCTTCCCAGAACACAGGCACAAACCTAAACAGGCAGACAAAATAGGGAGACAAAAAACTAAGTCCCAAATGAAAGAGTAAGAGAATTTTCCAGAAGAAGAGATAAATGAAATGGAGAAGATAAATTTATCAAATACAGAGTTCAGAATAAGATGGCAAGGATGTTCAATAGGATGAGAAAAGACATAGTAACTGAAAAAGACCAGCTGGAAATGAGGAATGACATGCCACTAATAAAGAACACATTGAAAGAAATACACAGCAGATTAGGGTAGGCCAAGGATCAGATTAATGAATCAGAAGACATAGGAAAAAATCACTCCATTAGAGAGCCAAAAAGAAAAAACAAACAAACGGGGATATTTTGAAGGAGCTGTGGGACAACATGAAAGGAAAAAATATTTGCATCATAGGACTATCAGATGGGCAGGAAAGTAAGGAATAGAGAACATATTTGAAGAACTAATAGCAAAAACTTCCCTAACCTGGTGAAGGATAAAAGCATACAAGTTCAGGAGGCACAGAGGGTCCCAAACAAGAAGGAACAAACTGACCCATACACAGACATGTCACAATAAAGATGCCAAAACTTAACAATGGAGCAAAATCTTAGATATCTCATGTGTCTTATAATTTTTCCAGTACATGTATTTTACTTTCTTGATTAAGTTTTTCATAGGTGTTTGTTTTTGATGTCACTATGAATGGGATTGTTGGGGGTATTTTTGTTTGTTTGTTTTTTCAGTCTTTATCTCTGATAGTTCATTATTGGTGCATAAAATGCAACCTAATTGTGAATATTCATTTTGTATCCTACTTTACTGAATTCATTAATCAGCTGTAGGAGATTTTTTGTGGTAATTTTAGGGTTGTCTATATATAGAAATATGTAATATGCAAATAATAAAGATTTTCTTACTTTTCAATTTGTATGCTTTGTATGCCTTCTGATCTGATTGTTGTAGCTATAACTTCCGTTACTATCTAATCTAATAAAAGAGTAATATGCAAATTAACCATCACTCCAAGACACCTAAGTCATGCCCATCAGCCAAGCCACACCCACCAGCCAAACAGAGTGGCTGTATGCAAATTAACCCAGCCAAGATGGGGGCCAACAGCCACGGAGTTACAGCAAATAGGAGGCTTCTGTTGCACCAGTGATGGAGTTGAAACTGCCTGCCTAGACTGCCCGGGCCTCTGCTCAAGGCAACAATGTTTCAATTATAGAAGCCACAGAGCTGAAGCAAACAGGAGGCTTCATTGCCTGACTAGGCTTCATTCCCTGATTAAGCTGCTCAAGGCAATGAAATTTCAATTATAGAAGGTAAATAAACCTCAGAAACCTGATTCTAGCCAGTCTTGCTGGGACGTTGGGTCAATGGGAGCTGTGGGCAGCCTGAAAATGGCCCTCAGCCCCTCACCCAGGCTGCCTAGGTACCCCAGTAGGGACTTGAATCCTGGAGGGACTGTGGGCAGCCTGAAAACAGCCCTCAGCCCCTCACCCAGGCTGGCCAGGCACTCCAGCAGGTAGACATCCTCTGAGGGGTCCCAGACTGGGAGAGGGCACAGGCCGGGCTGAGGGACACCCCTGAGTGCACAAATTTTTGTGCACCAGGCCCCTAGTATTGAATAAGAGTGGTAATAGTAGACTTTCCTGTCTTGTTCTTAGTCTTAAGGGAAATGCTTCAGGTTTCCCATTGAGTATATGTTATACATGGTCTCTATTATGTTGAAATATGTTCTCTCTATTCCAACTTTGCTGAGATTTTTCATCATAAATATAATCAAAACAGCCTAAAATAACACAAGAACAGGCATATAGATCAATGGAACAGAACAGAGAACACAGAAATTGACCAAGCCATTACACTCAATTAATATTTGACAAAGGAGGCAAGAGCATACAATGGAGTCAAGACAGTTGGACAAGTACATGCAAAATGAAACTAGACCACCAACTTATACCACCCAAAACCCAAATTAAACAATGACTTAAATGTAAGCACTGAAACCATAAAAATCTTAGAATGAAACATAGGCATCAAAATCTTAGACATCTCTCATAGCAGATGTTTGCCAATACATCTCCTAGGGCAGGAGAAATAAAGAAAACATAAATAAATGGGACTATGTAAAAATGAAAAGCTTCTGCACAGAGAAAGAAACCATCAACAAGACAAAAATGATACATCTGATAAGGGGTTAATATCCAAATTATATAAATGACTCACACAATTTAACAAAAAGGAAGACAAATAACCCAAATAGACATTTCTCCAAGAGGGCATACAGGTGGCCAAGAAACACCTGAAAATGCTCAAAATCACTAATTAGAGAAATGAAAATTAAAATGATAGTGAGGTATCACCTCATACCTGCTACAGATCAACCAATGACAAGTGCTGGAAAGGATGGAGAAGAGAGAATCCTAGTGTACTGCTGTTGAGAATGCAGACTGTGTAGCCATTATGGAAAACAGCATGCAGTTTCTTTAAAAAATTAGAAATGGAACTGCCATTTGACCCAGTGCTCCCACTCCTAGGAATTTAACCTAAGAAACCCAAAACATCAATCAGAAAGAATTCATGCATCCCTGTATTCGTAGCAACACAATTTAATACGTAAGATCTGGAAACAATCCAAGTGCCCATCAGTAGATGAGTGGATAAAAAAACTGTGGTACATTTATACAATGGAATACCATGCAACTTTAAAAAGACAGATCTTTTACCCTTTGAGAATGCATGGAAGGACCTGGAGAGTATTATGCTAAGTGAAATAAGCCAGTCATAGTAAGATAGGTATCACATGATCTCACTTATATGTGGAATATAATGAATAAAGTAAATGTGTTCAGAAAGCTACAAGAGTACACTTATAAAGATATCACTAATGATATCAGAATAAAAACACAAGAACAAAATGAGAAGTACATCAAAGAGAGGAAACGTAAGTGACAACTGAACAGAAATTTTGGAGTGGAAGATTACAATGACTGCACTAGAAAGCTTTAGTAACTTGACTGATCAAGCAGAAGAAATCAATGGACTAGATAGAAGACATGTCCGCTGAAATTATAGTTGTCCCTCATTCTCCATGAATTTGCTTTCTCAGTTTCAGTTACCTATAGTCAACTGCAGTATGAAAATATTACACGGAAAATTCCAGAAATAAATAATTCATAAGTTTTAAATTGCAAACTGATGGAGTAATATGCCACATTGCCCAACTCTCGTCATCTGGGATGTGAATCACCCCTTTGTTCAGTGCTGTAGGCACTCTGCACTTATTAGTAACTCGGTGGATGATCAGTTATCAGGTTGACTATTGTGGTACTGCAGTGGCTGTGCACAAGTAACCCTTGTTTTATTTAATAATGGATCAAAGTACACAGTTAGTGTGCTGGGAACTCAGATGAGCCAAACAGAAGCTGTAAAGTGCTTTCTTTAAGTGAAAAAGTAGGAGTGCTTGACTTAATGAGGTATTTTACATTTCACATTATCACAAAAAGAAAGGTGCACATAATACAATAAGGTATTTTGATAGAGAACACATTTAAATAATTTTTACTATAGTACATTATTGCAATTTTTCTATTTTATTAAGAGTTATAGTTAATTTCACAATATGCCTAATTTACAAAATAACCTTTATCGTAAGTGTGTATGTATAGGAAGAAAACAGTACTACTAGTGGCTTCAAGTACTGGTGGTTTCAGTACCTGTGTGTTCTCTTGCAGCTTTCTGAACACATTTACCAAATCATTTTGAGTTTTTGTTGGGAAGTTCCTGGCTCTTCATTCCTATGGGACCAGCTACTGGAAACTTGCTGCATTGTTTTTGTGTCATTGTGTGTCCCTGATGCACCATGATTCCCATTTGGCTCAGGTGGCAGCATTAACAACTGTGTGCTCCTTGGTAGGCCCCGTGGGGGTTCTCAAATTAGTGCAAAGGCTGTTGGGGGCCTCAGCACTGCCTCCAGGTCCAGTGCCTAGGGACCAGAGACGGGAGCTGTGGTGGCTGGAGTTGGTCCTGTGAACACACTCAGCTGGGGGTCAGCTACAGATGGCTAGGTAGTGAAAAGGGCATACACATGTTTCTGACATACACATGTTGGCTGGGCCGTGGCGGAGGCCAGCCCCTGGCTCACAGCCACTGCACAGACCCTGGCTGTTGCTGTGCTCTCCTTTGACTACTGAGACTCACCCTGGGTGCACTCAGTCAGGCAGCTGTGGCAAAGGCCAAGCTGCAGGGGAGGCCGGCACACCCTTGGAGGAGCTAGCTTCAGGTGAGCATGGTGGTGCAGGTCCCACACAGAACACAAGGCTGATACCAGCCCACAGGCAGCTGTAGGGACCCTGGTTGTTGGCGTGTTCTTTGTGGCTGCACAGTGTTCCCCAGACAAGTGTGCTGTTGGAGGCTGGTGACAAGCATCAGGTTAGCAGTGTGCAAAGGCAAGCTGGAGTGCTAGCCCCACGTGTTTGCACAGTAGGGTTCAGACCTTTGCACAGAGGCATCGGCCTGGTCAGCTGCTGGTGCAGTTCCAAGGCCCCAGTGGGTGAGAGCTAGTTGTTGGGAGGGCCTGAGGCAGCTGGATTCACCAAACACAAATGCCTATGGGGCAAATGTTGGTAAAATCTGCAAGGGTTCATGATGCCTGCACTGCCTTTTCCTTCCTTCAATATTCACATCCGTGGGGCTTGTCTGCAGAGCTGGTCACTATGCATCAAAATGACTCCTGTTTCCTGGCTGCCGTTGACAGTCCCTACTTGCCGGCTTTGTTCCTAGCCGTGATGGTGCATCTCAGCTTTGCTGGGGTGGGTGAGGTGAAACCAAAGTGGCTCCTGTGTGCAGTGCCCTGAAGAGCTGCAGGATCTAGTAACTCACCTCACTCTTCGTTTTGGCGATGCCCCCGACCTTGTTTATACCATTGTGACTTCCTGCATAATTGTGAAGTTAAAAATAAATTCTATAACATTGTTCATGGGTGAATGCACTCAGACTTAATGCACAGCATTGAGTTAACTGTGCACGTTCATAGCAATAAGCAGACCGACTGTTAGTTACTTTATTTTTTAAAAGTCTTTACATGAAAGGCATGCGACTAAAGGGCCTCACTCACTTCCACCAACCTGCCTTTCGCACACGCTGGGTAAGGGGCTCTGGCAGCAACCTGTGCATGCTAGAGTGGAGGCACAAAAAGGCAGGAGTGATTTAGAAATTCTTCCTTTATACTGTAGATTAAGTAAACACTGGTGTCAATATATTTTCCAGTGAATTCTTGGCTCAAGAATTTGGCATAGATACTGGCAGATGGAAACAGTCATTTTTATAAAAAAGAGTCAATTTTCTGGCCCCATGTAGTTAACATCTAAGCCAGTTTATTTCATATAAATTTTAGGTTTTGAATAGATATATGAATGGTGTCAGGGAAATGGCATAATATGATGAATCCAAAGTGGGAGGGAAATAAATATTTCTTTAATTGAATTGGATTTCAGCCCAAAGCCTGACAACTCTCATCTATTTGGAGGTCACACTGATCCTACAAGTATTGTTTCCTACACAGTTAAGTTCTTGCTCCTTCCGATAAGTGCAGTCACCCATCTTTCTGTTCTTTACCCATAAGTACATGTCCTAATAGCAAAAATGCATACAATCATATGACTACATTAAAGCTGTGTTCCATTTTGACAATTGTAAAAAAATGGTTAATAAGTTGGAAACTTCTTGTGCAATATAATTTGAGTAAGGTTACTTTCTATCTTTCATATCATGGTAAAGTAAGGGCACACCACAGTAACAGTTTGATACTTAGATATTTAGGCTTTGAGGATGGAAAGTATTACTAGATGAAAGAGGCAATATCAGAGATTACAGGACTGGATTGAGAAAGATTCAAAGACAAGCTATTCTTAGAAGTTCTAGAAACATATAACGCCTCTCTTAATCCAGTTCATCCAAATGTGATTTCAGAAATGCTGACAGCAAGCCCAATAACCTTAGGAAATTGCAACTTTCATGGACATTAATTTCAACTGAATAGGAAACAAGTATCTCAAAATTGTCATGAGATTAGAATGAGAAAAATTGCTTACATCAGGGTAGATATTAGCTAGAACACAGTAGAAACCAAAAGCAGTTAAAAAATAATAAAAGCCTAATATGCTAAGTGTCCAGTCGTCTGGTTGGCTATTCAACCAATCAAAGCATAATATGCTAATGATATGCTAAGGCTGCTCAACTGCTAGCTATGACATGCACTGACCACCAGGGGGCAGATAGTCAACCAGTCAACTAGTCGTTATGATGTGCACTGACCATCAGGGGAAAGATGCTCCAACCGGTAGGTGAGCTTGCTGTACTGTGTGCATGGGATGGTGGTAGTGATTATAACCAAAATCTTACATGACTCTGGCTATGCACACTGATCAGGTAAGAAAGGTCCCAAGGAAAAGGTGTGGTTGACCAGAAGGCGGGCATCAGCACAAAGAAGGCTTGGGGCAGTTACCATGTCAGCCACTTTAGTCATATTAACATACTAGAAGCTTGGTGCATGAATTTGTGCACCAGTGGGGTCCCTCGGCCCCAGATTGCAAGAGGGCGTGGGCCAGGCTGAGGTGTATGCTTGGGTCCAGGGAGGGACGTGGGAGGTTGTCCAGCTAGGGAGGGACTACAGGAGGGCTCCAGGGTGTGTCTGGCCCATCTCATTCAGTCCCAATCAGCTAGACCCCAGGAGCAACCACACCTACTGGTGGGTGGGAGCATCTTTCCCCTGATGGTTGGTGCACATCATAGCAACTAGTTGACTGGTCGACTGTCTGCCCCCTGGTGGTCAGTGCATGTCATAGCTAGCAGTTGAGCAGCCTTAGCATATCATTAGCATATTATGCTTTGATTGGTTGAATAGCCAACCAGACGACTGGACACTTAGCATATTAGGCTTTTATTATTTTTTAACTGCTTTTGGTTTCTACTGTGTTCTAGCTAATATCTACCCTGATGTAAGCAATTTTTCTCATTCTAATCTCATGACAGTTTTGATATCTGTTTCCTATTAAGTTGAAATTAATGTCCATAAAAGTTGCAATAGTGCATGATTGTTAATTGATCAATAGTCCATGTGAAAATACTTTTAATAGTTAGACATGACATATAATTATTAAATATGATTTTATATTTGTAAACATATGAACATTTCATGTTTTTTTATTGATTTTTTTTTAAGGGAGAGGGATAGAGAGTTAGAAACATCAATGAGAGAGAAACATTGATCAGCTGCCTCCTGCACGCCCCCTACTGGGGATGTTCCCACAACCAAGGTACATGCCCTTGACTGGAATCAAACCTGGGGATCCTGCAGTCCGCAGGCGGATGCTCTATCCACTGAGTCAAACCGGTCAGGGCTCATGGTTGTTTTTCTTATTAAAAATGGATATTGATTAATATAATTTATTTTCAAATACACACAGGATGCACTAATGAAAAATTACAAGAGCACAAGCAACACAAGCCAAAAGACAGACTTTCAGCCATATTTGGACTGCACCATGGAGCTGCCAAAATAGCCTCAAGGAGCCGGATGTCACTACTGGGGAAATAGTTTCACCCCCCACATTTTAATTGTTACATTACAAATTAGCCTTAGCCCGCACAGAGCTAAAATTATTCCCTGAGAAAGACGCTTTGCCTATTTCAGTTACGTTTAAATTTCAGACTTCCTACTATTGCTTTTGTTGGTGCATCTTTTGCTTCTTGTCATTCCTTCCTTTCTGCCTCCATTCTTTACTCAGCTGCTTGTGGGTGGACCTGACAAAATATCTTTGTCTCCACTTGGGTGTTAGTAGTCCTTTCAAATTGAGCAAGTCCAAACACGGCTTCTGAGTCTATGCCCACCACAGCTGTTCCCACTCTCAATAAATAACAATTTTATTATTTCTACTTTTCAGAGACAATAAATCCTTTGAAGCCCTCTTACTTTTTATTTATTTCCTTGATGACAGTCAAAACATTCAAACATTTTACTCTAGAAAAATGTTCTAGAAAATGAAAACTTCTATTGTCTGGATTCCTACAAAATACTAAGTTGTGCAATGAGAAAAAAAAACCCACAAAAAACAAACAAACAAAACACACCAAAAAAAATTTGAGTTGCTTGTTAGTCATTTTTCAGTAGACAACTCTGCTCACACTTGGAGTCTTAGATGAGGACCTGAGCTTAAGATTGTGGCCACAAGTTTCTACTTTGCTTTTACCTGAGAACCTTTTAAAAATAATCACTTAGAGTTGAGCCAGCAAAAATTTTGTGACCTCCACCCCAACCACCTTTTGAATAATGTGTGTTTGTTACCTGTTCTCTATCTCCTGCTTCTTGTGACCTGGGATGGAGGACTGTCCTTCCCCTTGCTCAGTGCACCTCCTCATTTCTGCGGTATGTAAGTAATAAACCTGTGAGTTTACTCTCTTTGTGTGAGAGAACTACAGCTCTGATTTCAATGAAAATCATCCTAGGGCTTTCATTTTCCCAAAGTAGGACCTCTGAGCTGATGGAGCTCCTTACCTACCCTCATTCAGCAGGTCATAACCTGCATATTCTTAATCTAATAATGGAGTTCTGGCTTCCCAGATATTACGTCCTGCTCTATTCTCTACTCCCAAAATATTGGCCTTTGAAAATTCCGGTGGCTTTTGCCATTCCTTTTCTCACAATCCTCATTATTCTCTTCTCAAAGAAACACAGCCTCAAGATTGTTGTGAGAATGGAATAAGAAACCTTTATGAAGTTAAGGTAGGTAGTATCTGGGGCACGCTAACACCCAAGGGCTGTTCTAGTTTGTTGCAATGACTGGTGAGTAGTCACAGCCAATCCCTCCTAGTATTTACCTCCATTTTCTTGTCAACTACACCTCTCCTTGGACTCCTTCTACCTAATCAGTGTTCATATCCAATGATCAATCAACATTTTGATTATCACCTAATTACAACAATGCTATGCACATAATACATACCTAGTGATTGATTGCCAATGGGTCACTATCTGTGTGGAATGTACTTTTAATAATTGAACATGACATATGATTATTAAATATCATTTTATATTTGTGTATCTAAAATCAATTTGAGGCGAGGAATCTAATCCTCTATGATATCCTATGAGGGCCTCTCTACATTTTCCACTAGCTTTCTCCCACTTGGCAGGGAGCTCCTCATTCTTCCTGATACCAGCTAAGCACACCCTTGGTACTTGCTGCTTCTGTGTATTAGATATTTTCCCCCAGATAGAATCGCTTTCTTTAGATACCCATTCAAATGTCACTTTAAAGACAAGGCCTCTCTTCTCTACCCTACATATAACAGTGAGCCCCCACAGGGTAAGTGCACCACCTTTCCCGTGTTTTACCTTTTCCAGAATGCTTATAACTATCTAAAATATTATGTAAGAACTTGTGTGTAGCTTTTTTAGATTTCTGTTTTTCTAATAGAATATAAGCCCCAGGAAAGAAAGCAATTGTTCCTTTCTTCACTGCTCTAGTCTCAGTGCTTAAAACAAAGCCTGTCACATAGTAATCGATTAGTCAATACTGTTAAATGGTGATGTCAAGTGCCCACCACATATTAAGTACCTTACTTGGTTCTAGGGTTACAGCAATTACAGAAAATGACCTTTTCTCTCACGGTGCTCATAGGTTGCTCTCCCTGGGTTTGGGCCTGGAAGAAGAGACTCATACTTTATCTGTCTATCCTGCTATGCACTGGGCTAGTTTTCCAAAATAGATACCCCTAGTGTGTACCCCTCAATAAGTGGTGCTGACCAGACATGATTCTATTCTAAAGTTGAATGAGTTCTTTAGACAATTTTGAACAGTGAAAATGGGAAATGATTAAATCCATTTCTTCTTACAAATGTGTTTACTAAATAGATTAGATCACCTCAATAATAGTCACTAAATAATTATAAAAGAAACTAGAGATCTGGTGCACGAATTCATGCACAGGTGGGGTCTCCTGGCCTGGTTGGTGATTGGCCTAGCAGGGCTGAGGGAGGGGCTGCAGGAGGTTGCCTGTGGGAGTGCACTGACCACTAGGGGGCAGCTCCGGTGTTTAACATCTGCCCCCTGGTTGTCAGTGTGTGTCATAGTGAGCGGTCATTCAGTTGCTTAAGCATATATATAAATAAAAGCATAATATTGAAATTGACCATTTCTATGGGATGTCAATCAGAGTAGCTGTATGCAAATTAACTCAGCCAAGATGGAGGCTGGCAGTAGAACCGCGGATGTAGGTGCAGTGCAGGCAGCAGGGTGAGGGGATGTACAGGGCAGGTGAGTGGGGCCAATGGGCAGGTGGCAGGTCACAGGTTGGGCAGGTACAGGCCAGGCTGAGGGACTCTCCCGAGTGCACAATATATTGTGCACCAGGCTCCTAGTAGATAGATAGATAGATAGATAGATAGATAGATAAATAGATTGAAAATATTAAAGCAAATTGAAATTGAATATTTGTCCAGGACATGTTTATTTACACAGCTAGTTAAAAGAAAAGTAAATAAATAAATGAGAATGGAACACTAGCTCTGAGTATGCTTCCTCACAAGGTTCTTTTGTGGGCTCCTGACGCTGGTTGTAAGAAACTTCAACTCAAAATACTAGGACAATGTTTGTGGGTCATGGGTTGTATACAATTAGGAATAACCTGGTCAAATTGCACATGTAGAAGCAGTCACACCAATAATTACTTAATTCACCATCTAATGTTGAATATATCAGTCATTCAATTTAGAAGTATGCCCAAAAACCCTCCTCTGACAACAAACCATTATTTTTAATTCAACTGTTAGTTATTTTTCTTAAATAGACAATGTCTGAAATGAACCTAGGCAACATAAGCATTATGAATTTGCTAAATAAATTTATTTGCCATTTTTTCTAAATGAGAAATAATAACATTGCTATTTTATATTACCAATGAGTTTTGCAAATCAAAATAAAATTAGTTTAAATAATAATGTATTACTATTAAGCTAACCACATTAATTTTGTACATATTTGCAATTTATAGCAAAATTTATGTTCATTTTTGTCACTCAGTTTTACTTAGCACAGTTGTTAAACATTCCTTAAAATATTCAGACAAGATTGAGCACCTGACTAATTCAAATACCTAAACATCATTGCCTGATCTTAGCTAATTTATCTTGTATTAACAAAATCAAAATACTTAAAAAACAAGCATACAGAATGTTACTTACCATATTGCAAATGCCAACCTTATTAGAGGCAATATTATGTGTGGAATACTTGCTTGATTCAAATTTCCTAGCATAATTAAAAATGTTTTAAAATAAATTTTCCATATTAAAAATAATCTTGTTACGACAAGGAAAATTACTCTTTTTATAGAATTCTCATTTAAATACTTAGCTCTACACTTGTACTCAATGATTATATCAAGTAAATCCTCCAAATTGGCAGTAAAAATGTAATTGCCTGAGAATAATACAACAAAAAACCAAAAAGCAGATATTCGGAGATTTCATCATAACTTTAGAAAATTTCAGAAACAAAAAGAATTGATAGTGTTTGTTTTTCCTTAATATTTTAGAGGTATCATTTTACACTGCATAGGTTGCAGCTATGTAAATTTATGGGTGGTATAAAAAATTGCAATGTTAGAGAATGCATTTCTTCCTGTACCTGAAGAGCACAGATTAAATTGCCAAACACTCACTTATGAAGTAATTAAAGAAAATACATTCTTCTTAGGAAAACATAGATTCAGTAAAATTTCCTGTATTTGGTCCAACTCTACCCACATATCTGTTCCTTGATCTTTGCTTCTCATGAAAGGGAATCAATTTTTGTTAACATCTTGAAAGTAGATTCCATCCTCAACTCTGACCAGCTGGCTAATTTCACTTTACAACTGGAGCTTGGGTTAACAGAAAACCCTGCCGAACCTTTCATCTGAGACTTCTAAGAGAAACATGTCTTCTCGGCTCTGTAAGTGCACAATTACTAAAGCACCAATTACACTACATTTTAAAATTAGATAATCTGTTTCTTTAATTTACAGTGACACCTCTGAAAGGGTGCACCAAGTGTTTAGAGGTGTTTCAGTACCAAATGGGAGACTTGTTTTAACAATCTCTAGGTTATTATTTAATTGTATTTATTCATTCTAACAGCAGTATGCAAGAAATTATGGGTTAATAACAGTGAACAGACCTCTCCCAGCCTTCAGTGATAGGATAACAGAATGCAAGAAAAATCTGTCATAAGAGCCACTGTCTTTCACTCATATATCCATTAAGAAAGCACTTGCCAAGTCCCTAATAGAGCAGGACACTGGTCCATTTCTTGCAATACAAAAACATCTCTTTCCTCAAGGGTCTTCAAACATATAGGCTGTTTGAAATTATGTTTCAATATGTAGCCCAATATGGATTTCTTTTATTAGGCAGTTATTTTCCCAGCATCTCGTCACCAAAGTTAAATTAAAGGGACACACATACAAGGGTATGTAATACTAAATATTGTCAACCTAAGGTAATCACTGCCAGTTCAGGTGATTCCAACAGGATTCATCAATATTGGGTGTGGTGAAGGGGAAAGATTTTATTCAGAAAAAATATGAATAACAATAAAAAATTCAATTGTGAAACAGGTTCACGATGGAATAGCATGGCTGTGAGATAGAGCCTGGCTATGGAGCAGCAGGACCATGGGTTTAGCCCTGGCGAGGCAGCCCTAGGTATTACAGCACTGGTATTAACAGCTCGGGCATCCCAGTTCAGCTCAGGTGTCCCAGCCCAGCTCAGTTGTCTTAGCTCAGCTCAGGTGTCCCAGCTCAGCTCAGGTGTCCCAGCTCAGCTCAGGTGTCCCAGCTCAGCTCAGGTGTCCCAGCTCAGCTCAGTGGTCCCAGCTCAGCTCAGGTGTCCTAGCTCAGGTGTCTTACTTCAGCTCAGCTGTCCTAGCTCAGCTCAGATGCTGTAGCTCAGCTCACGTGTCCCAGATCATCTCAGGTGTCAAGCTCAGCTCAGGTGTATCTCACCTCAGGTGTCCTAGCTCAACTCAGGTGTCTTACTTCAGCTCAGGTGTCCCTGCTCAGCTCAAGTGTCCCAGCTCAACTCTGGAGTTGTGGCTATAGGCCAAGAAAAGCAGTCTTTGATAAAGATTGAAAGCATACCCCTTTAAAGGCGAAAGTGAAGATGACACACGTAGAGAAGAGTGCCTGCCCCTGATTCCTGATTGGTCCACTCTCATTCAAATGAGCATTCCAAATTCTCATAGTTTGATTAGTCCAAAAAGCACCATCCTGTTTTGCTGGAATAGAGCTGCTCTGATTTATTGGTAAGGATACTATTGAAGATATAGCTGCACAGCTCCTAATGGATGAAGACAGTCTTAATCCTACTGGTAAAATTTTGATCCTAGGAGCTCTCTTATACACATAAGTGTTTACTCAGAGGGCAGGAGCACAGTGCAGAAGGCCTGGCTACTGGGTCTTGGGATTTGCTCTTAAGTACATTGAAGGGCTTCTACAAACAATGGCTGCTAGACTTTGGTTAGGAATTTGAGCCCAATTAACAATGAGGGGTCCTTTTTAGCAGGCATATTCTTTTTGGGGCCACTAATATAATTGTGTAGACTGGATATGGATCCTGAAAATTTCCAGTAAACCTAGGGCTTTCAATAACCATGGCTTTCCTCACCAACATGGTTTCCCCACACAAACTGGATTCTCAGATGCTGACTCTCCATGGACCAGAGAGCCTCCTACTGCCCTACTCACTAGGCCTCAATAAGGACAGTCCCATCTCAGCAGGAAGCTCTCTCTAGCCTTCCAGTTGTTTCTTAGGTAAGGGACAAGGACAGTTCCCCCAACTGGCCCCTTCCTTTCCTCAATGACTCCTTACCTTTGTGCTGGACACATAGCATCTGATGCTCCAAGACTTTGAGTGCAGAATCTATAATAATAAAAGCCTAAGCAACCATCACAACCAAATAGATGACCAAACAGGCTGGGTGGGGTGACCAGGCTGGTAGAGGGGGGCAGTTAGGGGCAATCAGGCGGCAGGCAGTTGAGCAGTTAGAAGCCAGTGGTCCCAGATTGTGAGAGGGATTCCCAACTTCTGGTTTTAGCCAGATCCCCAGGATTGTGCCTAAACTGGCAGTCGGACAACCCCTCCAGGGGTCCTGGATTGGAGAGGGTGCAGGCTGGGCTGAGGGGACCTCTCCCCTTCTGCCCTTGACTCCCTGCATGAATTTTGTGCACTAGGTCTCTAGTTGGTGTATAAAAAGTCCATAGATATCTGGGGGTTACTTTTGTATCCTGCTACATTGCTGAATTCATTTATTAGGTCTAGGTTTTTTTATGGAGTCTTTGGTGTTTTGTATGTACAGTATTATGTCAATTTTGAATAAGGACAGTTTTACATCTGCTTTCTAATTTGGATGCCTTTTATTTCTTGTCTGATCACTATGGCTGGCACTTCCAGTACTATATCAAACAGGAGTGATGAGAGTGGACACCTTTGTCTTGTTCTCATTCTCAGGGGAAATGAGCTTAGTTTTTGCACATTGAGTATCATGTTGGCTATAGGTTTGTCATATAAAACTTTTATTATGTTGATGTATGATCTCTCTATTCCCACTTTGCTGAGAGTTTTTATCAAAAAAGGTTGTTGGATTTGTCAAATGCTTTTTCTGCATCGATTAATGTGATTATGTGATTTTTGTCTCCTAATTTGTTTATGTGATGTATCACATTTATTGATTTACATATATTGTACCAGCCTTGTATCCCTGGAATAAATCCCACTTGGTCATGGTGTATGATCTTTCTACTGTAATGCTGAATCTGATTTGCTAGAATTTTGTTGAGGATTTTAGCATGTTTGTTCATCAAGAATATTGGCCTGTAGTTCTCTTTTTCTGTGGTGTCTTTATCTGGTTTTGGAATTAGGGTAATGCTGGCTTCATAGAAAGAGCATGGAAGTGTCCCTTTCTCTTCATTTGTTTGGAATAGTCTGAAGAGGATATGATTTAGTTCTTCTTTGAATGCTTGTTAGAACTCCCCTGTAAAGCCATCCAGAACAGGGTTTTTGTTTGTTGGAAGATTTTTGATCATGCTTCAATTTCTTTGGTAGTTATCAGACTATTCAGGTTTTTTTATTTTTTCTGATTGAGATTTGGGGGTTTATATTTTCTAATAATATGTCCATTTTGTCAAGGTTGTCCATTTTATTGGAATAAAGCTGTTCATAGTATTTTTACATAATCCTTTGTATTTCTGTAGGATTGGTTGTTACTTCACCTCTTTCATTTCTGATTTTGTTTATTTGGGTCCTCTCTCTTTGCTTCTTGGTGAGCCTGGCTAGAAGTTCATCAATATTGATTATCCTTTTAAAGAACCAGCTTTTGGTTTTGTTGATCTTTTGTTTTATTTGTTTGTTTGCTTGTTTCTATGTCATTTATTTCTGCTCTGATCATTTTTTCCTTCCTTCTGCGTATGCTGGGCTTTTCTTGTTGCTCTTTTTCTAACTCTTTGCATTGTAGGGTTAGATAATTTATTACCATTATTTTGTGGTTATTTTTTTTGAGGTAGGCCTGTAGAGTTATCAACTTCCCTCTGTGTCCCATAGAGTTTGTATTATTGTGTTTTCATTGTTGTTTGTTGCCATGATTCTTTTTATTTCTTCTTTGATCTCTCTGGTAACCCAGTCATTGTTTAATAGCATACTATTTAGCCAAAAGGTGTTTGATTTTTTCATTGTTTTTATTGTAGCTGATTTCTAATTTTATGCCATTTTTAGCTGATAAGATGCTTTATATGATTTATATCTTCTTGATTTTGAAGAGATTTTGCCTGTGTCCCAATGTGTGGCCTATCTTTGAAAATGACTCATGTGCACTTGAGAAGAATGTATATTCTGTGGCTTTGAGGTAAAATACTCTGAAGATGTCAGTTAATTCTATATGATCTAGTGAGTCATTTAGGATTGATGTTTCTTTGCTGGTTTTTGTTTAGAGGATTTATCTAGTTATGTTAGTGGAGTATTAAAATCCCCTACTATGACTGCATTGCTATCAGTCTCTCCCTAGATGTCCTCCAGAATTCTTTAATGGATTTGGGTGCTCCTGTATTGGGTGCATATATGTTTACCAGAGTTATTTCTTCCTGTTGGATTGCTCCCTTTATTATTATGAAGAGGCCTTCCTTATCTCTTGTGATGGCCTTCACTTTGAGGTCTTATTTGTCAGATATAAGTACTGCTACCCCAGATTTTTTTTTTCATTTCCATTTGCCTGAAAAACCTTTTTATAACCTTCACCATCAGTCTGTGGGAGTCCTGTGTTCTGAGATGGGTCTCCTGTAGACAGCAGATATATGGGTCATGTTTTCTTATCCACTCAGCTACCCTATGTGTTTTGACTGGGGCATTTAATCCACTTACATTTAAAGTTATTATTATTTTTTATATTTTTATTGATTTCAGAGAGTAAGGGAGTGGAAGAGAGATATAGAAATATCAGTGATGAGAGGAAATCATTGATTGGTGCCTTTTGCATGTCCCCTACTGGGGACAGAGCCTGCAACCCAGACATGTGCCCCTGACCAGAATTGAACCAGGGACCATTGAATATAAAGGCCAAAGCTCTATATACTGAACCAAACCAGCTAAGGCTAAAGTTATTATTGATAGGTACTTGTTTGTCACAATAATTATTCTTTATGCCTGTGTTCCTTCTTCCCTTCTTATTTCTTCTTTTTATAGCAGTTCCTTTAGCATTTCTTGCATTGCTGGTTTGGTGATAATAAATTCCCTTAGTCATTTTTTGTCTGTGAAGCTCCTGATTTCACCCTTAACTTTGATTGATAGCCTTGCTGGATACAGTAATCTTGGGTTCAGACCCTTGCTTGGCATGACTTTGTATATTTCATTTCATTCCCTTCTGCCCTGATGTGTTTCTGTTGAGAAATCACTCAATAGTCTGATGGGAGATCCCTTGTTGGTAACTTTCTGTCTCTTTCGGGCAGCCTTTAAGATTCTTACTTTGTCGCTGTTTGTCAATTTAATTATAATGTGTCTTGGTGTCAGTCTTTTTGAGTTCATCTTCTTTGGGACCCTGTGAGCTTCTTGGGCTTGTGTGAGTTTTTACTTCTTCCCTGTATGAGGTAAGTTTTCTGTCATTATTTATTCAAACAGGTTTTCTATTCCTTGCTGTTTCCTCTCCTTCTGGCACCTCTATTATATGGATGTTGTTTCATTTGGTGCTGTCCCAAAGCTCCCTTAGGCTCTCCTCCTGTTTCTTAAGTTTTTTTCTTTTTTCAGTTGCTGCTCTGCTTGGGTATTTTTTCCTACCTTGTTTCTAGCTCACCACTTGTTCTTCTGCTTCTTCTAGTATGCTGTTGATGCATTCTGTTGAGTTCTTTATTGCAACAATGTTATTTTTCATTTCTTCTTGGTTCTTACACATATTGTTGAATTTGTCTTCCATCCTTTTCAGCATCCTTATGACCATTGACCTGAATTCTTTCTCTGACATATTGCTTGCCTCCATTTCTTACTTCCTTTTCTGGTGACTCCTTTTCTTTTGTATGGGGACTATTTCCTTGACTCCCCATGTCCACTCTCCTCAGGATATCTGGTTATGTAGTTCTCTCTCTCCTGTGTTGATTTAAAGGCACAAAATACAACAGGACAAGACACAACACACAGGGCATAAAACACAAATGTATTCACAATACCAATAACCCCAAATAAAGTTGTTCATCAGAGAAAAGAGAATTAGGAGAGGGAAAAGAGTCTAAAAAATGATATTGAGAAGAGGAAAAAGTGTAAGAGAGAAAAAAAAGAAGAAAAAAGAAGGATGGAAATATATGTATATGGGAAGAAAACTCCAAAAAACTGACAGCTAATCCAAAAAATGCAAAAAATAAACACTTTGAGAGCAATGCAAATAACAAACAACAGCTAATCTAAAAAATGCAAAGAACAAACACCCAAACAATAAACACCCAGCTGAATCTGAGGAAGTGCGCTCTCTCTAGGTGACCTCTGACTTTTCTGTCCACAAATTGCCTCACCAGTTGTGTTTAATTTTCCAATTCTGGGTGGATGTTAGATTCAGCTGTTCCTTCTATCTTCTTTGTGAGAAGGCACAGGGCCTGTCCACAGAGTCGGTGTCACATTGTCTCCCCCTGGACAGTTTTTAGGTGCCTGCAGTTGGGGAGGCTGATATCTCAGTGTCCCTGGGTTCATAGCTAAGGCAGCTGGCCCCTGGGTGATATGGTTGTAGGGTCCTGGGAGGTATCCAAGGTCTCCCTGGTTGAAGGTAAGACTGGGCTTCTGATCACAACTGCTCTCCTTTTCAAGATGGTGCAGTCACTGAGGCAGAGATGGCTGCTCTGGGAGAGATTTTAGCAATAGTAGAGGCTGCCTGGCCAGGGGAGCCTGGTCTGCCAGTCCCCAGCATTCTTGTGGAATATAGCTGCCCCTCACTCAAAAATACACACACTCTCCGCACATCCATGCACTCTTCTTTCACTCTCTTGGTTACACACACTATCCACTCACACCCCATCTTGCAGCCTGCTGTCCTCATCACACCATGGTAGACACCAAATAGGAGAAGTTTCTTTTTTTACAAACTCTGTGTGTTTTCCTTTATAAACCTTGCTGTTTTTGTCTTCCCCAAAGTATAGTTCGAGTTGTTACATGAATCTGTGTCTGTTGGATTGCAATACTTTCCTCAAATAAATACTTTTCATTTTTTATTATAATTTAAGCTTTCTTTTGACAAGTAAATCTTTTTTAAGCCTTTAAGATTTGGGGGTGTTTTTCTTTTACTGTAGCACAATTTAGTCTAAGATAAGTTATTAATGGAGTATCAGGGACTTGTTTATTTGACAGAGGAATTATCCAGAACTCCTAACAGTCAGAGATCTTCAAACTGTTTAAAGAAAAAGATATTAACATTCCCTGAGAATGTCTTGGGCATTAAGCATATTAGTCACTTTTATATTTATAATTCTTACAACTACATTGAGTGAGGATCTATCATAATTTATAGATGAGAATGCAGAAACAATTAATAAGAGTAATTGCATTTAACCCCAGCCAGTATTGCTCAGTGGTTTAGCATTGATCTGTGAACCAATAGGTCATCATTCAATTCCAGTAAGGACACATGCCCAATTGCAAGTTTAATCCCATGTGGTGGCCATGCAGGAGATAGCTGGTCAATGATTCTCTTTCATCATTGATGGTTCTATCTTTCTCTCCCTCTCTCTTCCTCTCTAAAATCAATAAAATATGCATATTTTTTTAAAAGGAGTAATTACATTTTTGAGCTTTTGCTATGTTTTTATTCTATAGAAGCTTTTGATTTTTAAAATTATTGTAGAGGTTGTGACTTACATAAATATAGAGCCTCTATTCCTCAGCTATTCATTCTGTGTATTTGTGAAGTATGTGTCTGTGTGTGGATAAGTGCTTGTGGGGGAGACATACAACCATGGCTACTTATGCTCATAACACTATGGATTTTGTAGAGTAGTTACCGTTACATACTTTGTTTTTTAAATGGGTAATTGTATTTCCTACATCATAGCACAATTGTGAAAATAAATACCAAATACTACATGTAAAAATCATTTGAAGATACAATTTATCCTCTGTATGTTGTGTTCCTTTGTTTTTATTAACAAGGGAGAAGAAACATGTCACTTCTAATTTTTCCTAGTAAACCAGCTTAGCATAGACAGAAGAAGGCAAACATTTTTACATGTGCATGTCCCTTGTGGAGCAAAAACATAAATATAATTTAAATTTAAAACTAGTTCCAAGAGCTTGTAACTTCCCAATATCACATAGATAGAAAAATATGATGCATAAAATATTTTATATTAAATGAAAAAAAGGGAAACAGAAAGCAAATAAAATTATAGCTTTCAGTGGCATACTAGCTGATGGAAATCTCTCTTGGAATTACCAATGTCAGTATTGGAAAATACGTTTGAGACTCACAGACCTTTATCATCATTTCATAGTGTGAAAAACTAAGAAATGAATAGAGGAAAGTGGCATTTTAGTAATTAGTTCACAAAAGATATTTCAACAAATTCCAGGACATCAGAGTTTGGTTGAGCTGAAATTTTAGCCATGATAAAATAGCATTAAAGTACATTTTATTTTTATTTTTTGTCACTGGAAGTAATACAAGAAATGGTTGCAACTTATTTGGGTTCTGTGCTTCTTGAAATCCACACCATTCAATTTATATATTTTATTTACTCTAAAATCTGTCCAGTTATATTCTACTTCATTACATCATGTAGGAACAGAATTCTATTAGGCAAATGGGTATCATATCATGAAGCAAACTCAAAAGTTGTCTCTGCAAAGGGAACTAAAAACAAGGCCTTTTAGAAAAGGCACGTCTGAATCAGATTCTTGAGTGGAGACTCTTGCAAGGTGTCAGCACCACAACAGCAAAGCTGTGATGGGGTTGAAGAAAAACCTCAAAGATTTGTCTAATCCCTCTCTACATGAGGAAAGATCACTAAAACAACTTAGCCACAAAACATTCAAGTAGCCCTGGCCAGTGTGGCTCAGTTCGTTGGAACGCTGCCCTGTGTACTGGAAGGTCATGGCAGAAAGTCTTGGTTCAATTCCCTGTCAGCACACATACCTAGTTTGCCGGCAGTGGCATAGGTGTATCTCTCTCACATCAATGTTCCCCTCTCTCCACTCCTCCCTCTCTAAAATCAATAGAAAAATCAATAAATAACGTATTCAAGTATCCATTCTGCAGTTCTGCCTTCAAAATAAGAGTAGACAAAGAAAGACATCCTACATCCTCTCATTTCAAGAACCAAGGAGAATAGCAAAAGTATGCAAAAAAATAAAGGATAAATTAGGATCTGGAACTATTAAGGAGCTGGCTTTATTCTATTATAAATATTTATTGATATTTCTGTTAAAATAAAAATTCTCCCTGGGTCGTATTCTTAAGAGCCTGAATATAAAAAGAGAATGAGATGAGTATTTGATGGGAGCCAGAGGACTGCTCCGCGAGTTCAGAGGACACAGGGAACTTCCATGTGGATAAATCAGGGCTACTTCATGACAACAATGAATGCACCAAGGAGGAACTATGGTGCAGTTTTCAAGAATACAGGCATTTTTTGGAATCAACTTGTGTGGCTCAGATACTGGTTTCATAACTTACTAGTTGTTTACTGCAGGCAAATTGGATTGGTGAATACCTTAAAAGCCCTTACAGCAGGGCCAAGCATTTTTCTCCTTCACTGGGATAAGTGTCCAGCAGTCTGAGATAGTGATGTGGGTTGTAGAAAAAGGGAGAGAATGACCAGAAGGTAATCTGCATAAAAATGCCCTAAGCAGGGTCTCAAAACTGCCCTGAGCAGGAAAGAAGCTGGCAATCAAGGACAGACTGGGGTCTCTGAGCTGCTGTTGTACTTCCTGCTTCTTTTTTTCTGGGATGGCTCTCTTCCTGCTTTTCCCTTCACACGGGTTTATGTGTAGGTCATGGCCCTTAACAACTGGCACCTGAGAAAAGTCCTTAACTGTCCTGACCAGTTTGGCTCAATGTATAAAACATTGGCCCGCGGACTCAAGAGTCTCGGGTTCGATTCTGGTCAAGGGCATGTACCTTGGTTGCAGGCACATCCAAAAATGGGGAGTGTGCAGCAGACAGCTGATCAATGTTTCTAGCTCTCTATTCCTCTCTCTTCCTATCTGTGAAAAATCAATAAAATATATTTTTAAAAAAGTCCTTACCTACTCACTGAACGCATGCATGGGTGGGTACTTGTCAAATCACAATAAAACACTGGATCAGGGCTTTGCACACCTTCAAAGCTGAGGTCTGGACTTCCTGTTAAGCTGTACTTTTACTTTTCTTCCTGCTCAGTTTGATTTCAGTCCTCTGCACCATTTATCCTCGCTGCTAGTTGTTCTCCTCACAGTAAGTCCTTCTCTTTACCTGTTTCTAGTTCTACTCTTCCATGTGGATACGCTTTCTTACTAAGTCATGAGCCTACCCTCAGAGCTTCAGTGAAGCCGTTTCTCTCAGAGCCGGCGTGCGTATCTTCCCTTGGTCACATCTCCGCAGGATGAATGTCTATGTGGCACAGGCTTGTACAGACTGCTCTGTCCATAGCAGCTTTTGTGACTCACCTGATTCCTGTACCTGTGATTGGCCTCCTTAAGAGGGTTAGTGTGAACGTCTTCTCCGTGACTCTCTTGTGTGGACGCCAGGGCAGAGTGGCTCAAAGAGATGAATGTGAAGTGTCTGTCTGTTCTCTCAGCAATGCAGATAGATACTGCATAGGTAGGCCAATAGTAGGGTCTAATTTCAAACTTTAGTAGCAGCTCAATATATAAAAATAGCCACGAAAACAGTCCCTAAAGTTTTGCCATCTTGAGTTCTAATTCAAAGGAGAGCCATGTTATTGAGCATATATCACAGACAGAGTCTCCTAGAGTCTGGTCTTTGCAATCAGACACTACAATTCCTGCTCCAAATCACAACCACGGAAGCGCACTGTATTGTGCCAGGGGCCAAGGAAGCCCCAATCGAGTGTGGGTTACCTTTTGAAGTGTCAAAGAGTTGGGGGAACTATAATTTCTTTCATAAAAATCAATCTAACCTAAAACTTAAAAGTCCTTACATTCTAGCCCCATGAGCTCAAAATAACATTTTCCCCTTGAATGGGTAAGAGTTGGGAAGCACCCCATGGATTGTCTCTATCATGTGGAGAATGCACTGAGTCTGCATTGGACAGCTTCTGTTTGGTTAACTGGTATCACCAGGAGCTTCCTTTAAAGCATGTGAAAAAAACTTGTCTTGCCCTAAAGAGAATATCTGAGGAAGCAATTTCCAGATAGAATCCCCCAGATCCAGCAGTGTGACTCAGTGGTTGATCATGGGCCTATGAACCAGGAGGTCATGGTTCAATTCCAGGTGAGGTCACATGCCTGTGTTGTGGGCTTGATCTCCAGCAGGGGACAGGCAAGAGGCAGCCAATCAATGATTCTCATCACTGATGTTTCTTTCTCTCTCTTCCTGTCCCTTCTGCTCTGAAATTAATAAAAATCTATATATATAAAAGGCTAAGCAACCGTATGACTGTCTGACAGGTAGCTATGATGCTCAAATGACCACCAAGAGTCAGATGGTCAATGCAGGTGCTGCTGAGCTGTGGTGACTTGGCAGTGATGGTTCTTGGGTGACACACCCTGGAATCAGAGAGGAGGGAGCCTGATTCTGGGGTCCCTCATCTGAGAATCACCCTCTTGCAATACGATGTTGAAGAGCTGGTTTCAGTCCAATCCCTGCAGGACAGGCTGAGGGACCCCACCTGCCAGAAGGACCCCACTCACTCCACAGATACCCTTGAAGCCTCAGTGCCACCCCAAGTACAGCTGGCTGGGGAGGGTCCATGGCAGAGGGACCTCAGGAGGTTAGTTGGCTCCAGGGCATGTCTAGCCCATTTGTCCCAGTCCTGCCCCTCCAGCCACCTTCTAACTTATAATTAACTAGGGGCCCAGTGCACAAAAATTTGTGCACTCAGGGGAGTCCCTCAGCCTGGCCTGTGCCCTCTCACAGTCCGGGACCCCTCAGGAGATGTCCACCTGCTGGCGTGCTGGCCAGCCTGGGTGAGGGACTGATGCAAGCTGGTCAAGCCGCCCAGTGGGGACACTCACCCCATGGGGGTATGGCCAGCCTGGGTGAGGGGCTGAGGGCTGTTTTCAGGCTTCCTACATCCCCTTCAAGGTTTGAGTCCCTACCAGGGTGCCTGGGCAGCCTGGGTGAGGGGCTGAGAGCCATTTTTAGGCTGCCCATAGTCCCTTCAGGGTTTGAGTCCCTACTGGGGTACCAGGCCAGCCTGGGTGAGAAGCTGAGGGCTGTTTTCAGGCTGCCCACAGCTCCCATTGACCCAAGGTCCCAGCAAGGCTGGCTGGAATCAAGTTACTGGGGTTTATTTATCTTCTATAATTGAAACTTTGTTACCTTGAGTGGAGACCTAGGCAGGTAACAAAGCCTCCTGTTTGCTTAAGCTCCATGGCTTCTATCATTGAAACATTGTTGCTGTGAGCAGAGGCTCAGCCAGCCTAGGCAGGCAGTTGCAACAGAAGCCTCCTGTTTGCTCTAGCTCCGTGGCTGCTGGCCTCCATCTTGGCTGGTTTAATTTGCATGGAACTGCTCTGATTGGCTGGGGGCTTGGCTTGGCTGGTGGGCATGGCTTAGGTGTCTCAGGGTGATGGTTAATTTGCATATTGCTATTTTTATTAGAGTAGATTTCCTTTCAATGTGCACGGATGTGTGCACTGGGGCACTAATATGTATTAAAGATAGGAACTTACTGTGTCCTGCCTTGTCATTAGTCAAACTATTTTTACTTAATTAGAGTGAACATGTTTAGAATGCTATAACTACTTATCAGTAAGGAAGATAATTGCTCTAATTAGGTATTCATTAAAAATTTTTAAATTGCTTAATATTAGCATTTAAAACTTGGACTGTACTTTGAGATTGAATTTCCCATGTCAGTAAACTAACCAGTCCAACATGCACTGCTTTAAAAATTTGCTTAGTTGACTAGAATTCTGAGCAGGACAGGGTGAAGGGGCAGACAAAAAGAAACAGAAAGAAGAAAACTTAATTGGAAAATTGCAATGGGTTGACCAAGATCTGGAACAGCCAATCCCCTCAGAAGTCACAGATTTAAGAACTGGGCTGTGGTTTAGTGAACTATTTGTTTAGAGTAGAGTTTGGGCAAAGGAGGGCAGGAAGAAACTGTGAGGAAAGAGAGGAAGAAAGCGATAGTTATTCATTCAACAAATAACATGCAGAATAGCCCATGTTCACACAGAAAGCAAACTTGCAAGGAAATCTAGACTTAGTGCAAAACAATATGGTAGCTAAACCTTGAAAAAAAGACACGGTACAGTCTTGGCGGGGATAGCTCAGGTGGTCGCACAGAAAGTTTGCCAGTTGGATTCCTGGTCAGGGTATATGTTCCAGTTACAGTTAAGGGATGTTCAGGTCAGGAGGCACCTGATCGATGTCTCTCTCTCTCTAAGAAATCAATAAAACAATTTTTAAATCATGGAACAATACCATAAATTGTGTTAGGTAAAATATGATGAAATGTCACAAATGTCTGAGGATTATCAGCTATTTCCAAGGGGCAGTAGTGCCTTGGGCAAGAAACAACCAGGCAGCATTGTCAAATGGGTAGGATGCTTACTTTTATTAATTGAGGGAAAGAACACTGCATTCCTAGGTAAGAACAGATATATATATATATATATATATATATATATATATATATATATATATAAAATATTTGGAAAACTTCTATTTTCACTTGCATTAAGAATTCATTAAAATTTTGAACAGATGGATTCTTGCCACATTGTTTAAAAAACATTATTTTGTTTTTCTGTAAAGTGCAATTAAAGATATTTCCATACCCTAACTAGTTTAGCTCAGTGGATAGAGCATTGGCCTGTGGACTGACAGGTCCCAGGTTCTATTCTGGTCAAGGGCATGTACCTTGGTTATGGGCACATCCCCAGTAGGAGGTGTGCAGGAGGTGACTGATCAATGTTTCTCTCTCATCAATGTTTCTGACTCTGTCCCTATCCCTTCCTCTCTGCAAAAAAAAATCAATAAAATATATATTAAAACAAAAAAATAAAGATATTTTCATAGACCTAGAAAAATAGTAGCAAAGTATAAAGCTAACTATATAAAATACAATTATGTTTGGCTGTGGGCTAACACATCTCCTAGTAAGGACTTCAATTTTCCTATTAATTATTCTCCTCCCCACCCCACCTTCCTTCTCATGAAAGCTTCCAAAGTTACCATATTTCTCCATGTACAAGACACCATTTTTGTCTAAAATCTTTAGATTGAAAATCAAGGGGTGTCTTATACACAGAATTCAGCCGAGGAGGGAGCCCCACAGTTGTGTGGCTGCTCATACCTTGTCAAACAGGTTTCCTCCAATTGTGAGGCTTATTGTTACTGACATCCGCTGATGCCATAATTGGAGGTGGAGATGGAGAGCTGCAGATGCCACAGGGACTGAAGCATTCTGAGCCATTAAGATGTCAAAACTAAAAAGATAAATACCAGTGAGTGAATGTCTTACTCTGCAAAATTCAAACTAAATGTAGTCAGCTATGCAAAAGAGCATGGAAATAGAGCTGCAGAGAGACCATTTGGATCCCCTCCCACTGAGTGTATGATCAGACAGTAGAGAAAACAGGAAGAACAACTCCTTAAGATGCCAAAAAAAGAAGTACCTTAAGAGGAAAACTAGCAAAATGTTCAAAATATTGATTTCTTAATTTTGGGTTGGAAGGGTGGGGGCATCTTATACATGAGGGCCTCTTATACATGGAAAAGTATGTTATATGTTTCAATCACTGGATGAAGCTAGCATATTTTGGTTTTCTTCCAAAGCTATTCAAACCTTCAAAGGCAATTCTCACTCAGTAAACTGTGTTTTTTCATTTTAGATAGATGCCACTTCTTTCATATTGCAGGGTACTATTGTTCTATTTTCCAGTTCTCCCTTTTCTATGTCATAAACCTTGGGAAAGGAAGGTTTTGTCTATATGCACACTGATTTGACTGTTTTGACTGACTGAGGGGCTATGACCTGCTTTTGATGAGTTAGTTAAATGACTAGTTGTTAACAGGATGGTGTTGCCTGGGTGTGGAAGCACAGTGAGGTACAGAGGGGCTGTGCTTGCTGCTGGCTGTGGCACCAGTGAAGCAGCCATGGGTTTTATGCAGAAGCCAGTCCTCCCTGCAGGTGTCACCTTAAGCACCACATATTTCATGATTCAATTTCAATGCTTTTTACATGAGTATACCAGGTTTTATAACTTGCCTTGATTTTAGAAATTTGTTTTTCCCATGCACTCACTTATTTACTCATTTAATTAACCTTTTTCTATCTATTCCTATTTCAAATTCTGTGCCTGCATCAAAGGACTCACAGTCTAATGCAAAGAGACACTGACCCCTTCTCAGCCCCCACCACAGGCCGTGATTCCCCTCCTTGTCCCACAAGTGCCCGGAGCTCTCTGGAGTCCCTTCTCAGCCCTTTCTTCTTATTATTTAAAAATTACTCTCTCAGTCATTTCCATATATCCATTACCACCTCAGTGTGAATGACTCTCACATCTGCTTCCACTCTGCTCTAGCACGCATCTAACTGTCTGGAGAACATCACTGCTTGCATGTTTCTCAGGCACTTGAAGTATAACTCCTCTTACCTGTCCTGGTCTTCCTACTCAGACCTGCTCTTCACGGCAATGTCTGCCCCTGAGCAGCTTTCTATTATGTGGCTCCCTCAGCCCAGCCCCAGGGCAACAGTCTCAACTCTTCTGAACCTCATGCTTCACCTTTAATACATTGCCTTAACAATTTTATCACATCCCTTTACATATCTCAAATCTATCTGCTTGTTTCCTCGCCATCATTAACTGCTTGCGCTACACTACCACTGTTTCAGGGCACCTAAAATTCACTAACATAATAAGCAAATTTAAAATATGCAGAGGTCTTCACAGCCTATTTATTTTCCAATTCATACATTCTTCACTGTGCAGAGTATGCTTTATCATGTGCTTAATATCATAATATTTACATTATCCTTATACACATAATGTTTGAAATGTATGAAAATGCAAGGCTATCCTAAGCAAATCTCAGGTCAAAAAGTAAATAGAAATCTAAATTGCAAAATTTCTAGAAAATAATGATATTAAAAACACTACATTTCAGAATCAAGATATAGCAAAAGAAATGCACTAAGGAAACATAACCTTAAATACTCATACAAATACAAAGTGAATGAATTATACTTAAGATTTGCTAGAGATAATTATCTCATTAGAAATTAGAACCAAAGTTGAAAAATAGCCAAATTATTTGAAGGAGAGAAGAAAGAAAAGCAATATCAAATAGTTACTTTTTTCATGAAACCAGGGACCACAAAGTGTATAATGTTTAGAAGGAATAAATGAAGATACTGTCATGGCTTTGCAGCTGGTACAAAGCTTGAGGACATGAATATAAGGCCAATGGACACACTGAGGAACAACTCTTATAAGAAAATTTTGAGGAAATGCAATGAAAGAAGAAGCTTCAATGGAACATATTTGGCACCAGAAATAAGGACAGGATATGGGAACATAGGAGGCTGTGCATAAACAAGTTGTACACTTAAGACGTAGACTTTGGTTAAGAGAAGAGGTGTGCTGTGAACCCCGCACAGTTGTGAAGGAACCTACACCTGCTCTGCTGAAGGCTCCCTCATACAGATACTGTAACCTATTAGGATGGGCCTTGGCTGTGGGTTTTCATATGTACCACCTGCAAATGTGGCTTGAAATATCTTACCTGGGAAAAGATGAATAATAATAAAAATAAATACTAGATTTATATTTTAAAAAACACAATTTACACATGCACATATACACATTTGGCAGGAAAAAATTGTTGCAATAGAGTGGATAAAACCTGTTGCCATTGCTATAAAATAAAAGGAAACTATAAAAACTGTAGTGAAGTATCACTTAGAAAAAATTAAGGGCTCAAAACTAGCAAATAATATTTGAGGAAAATTATGAAGCAAAAGAAGGGCATAAAACATTAGGAGAACTTAAAAAACAAAACAAAGCAAAATATTAAAAAGTGAAATAAAGATATAGATTCAACAAAACTTTGACAAAATTTTGAAGGTAGTAAAGGGGAAGAAAACTAATACAGTTTAAGATATCCTATATAATAAAAGGGTAATATGCAAATTGACCCTAATAGCAGAATGACTGGGAATGACTGGTCACTATGACACATACTCACCACCAGGAAGCAGATATGCTCTATGCAGGGCACTCCCATAGGGGGAGCTCTGCTCAGCCACAAACCAGAAGGCTACCAGTACAGCAGTGGTTGTGGGAGCTTCTCCTGCCTCCTTAGCAGCACTAAGGATGTCCGACTGCAGCTTTGGCTTGCACCCCGCTGGCAAGTGGACATCTCCCAAGGGCTCTCGGGCTGCCAGAGGGATGTCTGACTGCCAGCTTAGGCCCAATCACCTGGGTAGCGGGCCTAAGCCAGCAGGTGGATATCCGTTGAGGGGTCCCAGACTGCAAAAGAGCACAGGCCAGGCAGAGGGACCCCTCTTCCCCCCTGAGTGCACAAATTTTTGTGCACTGGGTCTCTAGTGCTCTAATATATATATATATATATATATATATATATATATATATATCCTATATAATAAAGAGGGAATATGAAAATTGACCATCACTCCAGTCAATTTGCACCCACAGCTGAGGCTAAGTTCTCATAACGAGCCTTAAGGAGCAATCAGCAGGGAACTGAGGTTGTGCCGCCCCCCCCCCCAAGTCCTGCATGGGGCTTGACAGGGAACCTCAGGCTGTGCCTTCCACCCACAGGGCTTGAGGGGGACCTTAGGCCATGTCCCTTGCCCTGGTGCCAAGCTGGGGACCTCAGGCCACACCCCAACCTTGGCACCGGGCCAGGGGACCTGAGGCCATGTTCCCACCCTGGTGCCAGGCCGGGGCACCTGAGGCTGCGCCCCCTGCTCAGCGGGGCTTGAAGATAAAAGCCACAAGCACAGAGAGTCACAAACAAGATTAACAAAAAAGACCCACAATAAGATACATTGTAATTATTAGTAAAATGGCAAACATCAATGACAAAGTATCTTAAGGGCTGCAAAAGAGACAGAAAGCTGCCTACCAGGGATCTCCTATTAGATTGTCAAATAATTTATCAACTGAAACACAGCCAGTCAGAAAGGAATGGAATGAAATATACAAAGTAATGAAAAACAAGGTACTGAATCCAAGAATACTATCCAGCAAGGCTATCATTCAAAAGTGATGCTGAAATCAGGAGCTTCACAGACAAACCAAGGCTAAAGGAGTTTATTACCACCAAATCAGCAATGCAAGAAATGCTAAGGGACTGTTGTAAGAAGAAGTAGAGAGAGAGAAGAACACTGACATAAAAAAATAAGAATGGCTACAAACAAGTACCTATCAAAAATAACTTTAAATGTAAGTGGTTTAAATGCTCCAATAAAATTACAGGGTAGCTGAATGGTTAGGAAAACATGACCCATATATCTGCTGTCTACAAGAGATGCACATCAGAACAAAGGATGCACACACACACTGAAAGGAAGGGATGGGAAAAAAATTCTTCAGGCAAATGGAAATTTTGAAAAAAAGTTGGGGTAGTAATACTTATATTTGACAATATAGACCCCAAAGTGAAGGCCATAACAATAGATAAGAAAGACCACTTCATAATACTTAAGAGATCAATACATAAAGAAGCTATAACTCTGATAAGCATATACATATCCCATACAGGAGCATCCAAATAAATAAATAAAAACCTGAAAGATATCAAGGGCGAAATCAACAGCAATGCAAACATAGTAGAGGACTTTAATACCCCATTAATGTTACTGGATAAATCTTCTAGACAAAAAAAAATCAATAAGGAAACAGCAATCTTAAATGACTCACTTGATCAGATGGAACTAATTGACACATTCAGAATATATCACCTCAAAGCTACGGAATATACATTCTTCTCAAGAGCACATGGGATATTTTCAAAGATAAATCATATGTTAGGACACAAGCTAAGTCTCTACAAATTCAAGAAGGCTGAAGTCATCCTCCCATATCACAATGACATAAAATTAGAAATCAACTACAACAAAAACACTCAAAAACAATCACACACGATGTAGGCTAAATCGCATGTTATTAAACAATGAATAGATTACCAAATAGATCAATGAATAAATTAAAAAATATCCTGGAAAAAATTGACAATAAAAACACAACCACCCAAAATTTATGAGACATGGTGAATGTAATCTTGAGAGGGAAGGTCATAGGACTATAGGTCTACTTCAGAAAAACAAGAATAAGTTATTGAACCCTACAACTTAAATCATTAGAAATAGTGCAAAAAGAAAAACCCAGAGTAAATAGAAGGAAGGAAATAATAAAGATCATAACAGAAATAAATGCCATAGAGACTAAAAAAAATAAAAAATAAATCAATAAGACCAAGAGTTGGTTCTTTAAAAGGATAAACAAGATTGATTAACCTGTAGCCAGACTCACCAAGAAATAAAGAGAGAGAAATCAAACAATCAAAACCAGAAATGAAAGAGATGAAGTAACAATTGACCACACAGGAATGCAGAGCATAGTAAAAAATACTATAAATAACTCTATTCCAATAACTGGACAGCCTTGACGAAACGGACATATTCCTAGAAAAATACAGTCTTCTAAAATTTAATCAGGAAGAATCAGTAAATTTAAATAGGCCAATAACTCCTGATAGAATATTATTAATAATAATAATGTTAATAATAATAATAATAACAACAATAATAATATACTTCTAGCAAATAAAAGCCCTAGTGAAGATGGCTTTAGAAAGGAGTTTTGTCAAACATTCAAAGAACTAACATCTATTTTCCTCAAACTATTCTAAAAAATTCAAGAGGAAGGAATACTTCCAAGCTCTTTTTATCAGGCTAGCATTATCCTAACCCAAAACCAGATAAAGACACTGCAAACAAAGAGAATTACATACCAATGTCCCTTGATGAACATAAATGCTAAAAAAACAAAAACCTCAATAAGATATTAGCAATCAGATTTAGCATTACACTAAAAAGATCATGCACCATGACCAAGTGGGATTAATTCCAGGGATGCAAGGCAGGTACACTATCTGCAAATCAATAAATGTGATACAGCATATTAACAGATTGTAATACAAAAAGAACATAATCATATCAATTGATACAGAAAAAGTATTCAACAAAATCTAATACCCTTTTATGATTAAAAACCCTCAGCGAAGTGGAAATACAGAGATCATACCTCAACATAATAAAACCCTTATATGGCAAACCTATAGCTAACATCACATTCAATTGTAAAAAACTAAAACCATTTCCCCCCAAAATAGGAATAAGACAGGGATTCCCACTTTCACCACTCCTGTTCAACATAGTACTAGAAGTGGTAGCCATAGTGATCAGACAAGAAGAAGAAATAAAAGGCATACAAATTAGAAAGGAGGAAGTAAAACAGTCATTATTTGCAGATGACTTTGTACCTAAAGATTCCACCAAAAACTACTAGATTTAATAAATGAATTTGGCATCATAAAGAGATATAAAATTAACACAGAGACATCTATGGCATATTTATATACCAGTAATGAGAAATTTAAAAAGAGAAATTAAACAAACAATGCCTTTTACAATTGCAACAACAAAAATCAAGATACTTAGAATATATCTAACCAAGGAGGCAAAAGACCTGTACTCGGGAAAGTAAAGAACTTTGAAAAAAGAAACAGAAGAAGACATAAGCATGTGGAAGAATATAACATGTTCATGGATTTTCAGAATCAATATCATTAAAATGTTCATACTACCCAAAGCAATCTATAGATTCAAAACAATCCTATGAAAATACCAAGGGCATATTTCACAAACCTAGAACAAACTCTCCAAAAATTTACATGGAATCAAAAATCCTTGAAGAGCTGTGACAATCTTGAGGAAGAAGAACAAAGTTGAAGGCATCACAACACCAGATATCAAATTATACTACAAAACCACTGTAGTCAAAACAGCCTATTACTGGCACAAGAATAGGCATATAGACCAATGGAACAGAACAGAGAATCCAGAAATTGACAAAAGCCATTATGCTCAATTAACTTTTGACAAATGAGGCAAGAGCATACAATGGAGTGAAGAGAGTCTCTTCAATTAATGGTGTTGGGAAGTTGGATAAATAAATGAAAAAAAGAAAAGGAAAAAGAAACTAGACCACCAACTTACACAATAACAAAAATTTACTCAAAGTGGGCAAAAGGTTTTAATGTAAGACTGAAACCATAAAAATCTTAGAAGAAACCATAGGCAGCAAAATGTCAGATATTTCTCATAGCAATATGTTTAAGGATACATCTCCTAGGATAATGGAAACTAAGGAAAAAATAAACAAATGGGACTACAACAAAATAAAAAGTTTCTGCATAGCAAAAGAAACTATTAACAAAATAACAAAGAGAGCCCACTGCATGGGAGAATATATTTGCCAATGATACATCTCATAAGGGATTCATTTTCAAAATGTATATGGAACTCAGCCAACTTAACAAAAGGAAGATAAACAATTCAATGAAAAAATGGGCAAAGGACTTAAATAGATACTTCTCCAAAATAGACATACAGAAGGTTAAAAGGCATATGAAAAAAAGCTCAAAGTCACTAATAATCCAAGAGATGCAAATTAAAATGACAATGAGCTACCACCTCACACCTGTCAGAATTGTTATCATCAACAAAACAACAAGGGACAAGTGTTGAAGAGGATGCTGAGAAAAGGGAACTCTAGTACGTTGCTGGTGGGAATGCAGACTGGTACAGCCTCTATGGAAAATAGTATGGAGTGTTCTGAAAAAATTAACAATGAAACTGCCTATTGACTCAGTGATCTCATTTCTAGAGGTATATCCTAATAAATCAGAAAGAATATATGGACCACTATGTTCATAGCAGAGCAATTAACAAGAGCTAATATTTGGAAACAGTGTGAGTGCCCATCAGCAGTTGATTGGATTAAAACTGTGGTATATCTACACAATGGAATACTATGCAGCTGTAAAAAAGAAAGAACTCAACATTTGCAATAGCATGGATGGAACTGGAGAGCATTACACTAAGTGAAATAAGGCAGTCAGAGAAAGATAAGTATCACATGATTTCACTCATATGTGGAATCTAATGAACAACATAAGATGATGATGATGAACAAAAAGTCGATCCAGAAACATAGAAACACTGAATAAACTGTCAAACCTCAGAGGGAAGGCAAGAGAGAGTGTGGGAAGAAATCAACCAATGAACTTATATGCATGTTCCTTGGGCACAGACAATAGGATGGTAAAGGTCTGCAAGGCAGGGGCAGGCTGTGAGAGATCATGGGGGGAAAAGGGGACATCTGTAATATTTTCAACAATAAAGATTTAAAATGAAAAAAGAATGAAGGCAATAGCTGGCTGGTATATCGCAGTTAGTGGTTGACCATGGATCTATGAACCAGGAGGTCAAGGTTTGATTCAATCCCCAGTAGGGTGCATGCAGGATTTAGCCAACAAATGATTCTCTGTCATCATTGATGTTTCTAGCTCTCTCTCCCCCTCCCCACTCCTTTCCTCTCTCTGAAATGAATAAAAAAGTTTAAAAAAAGAATAATGGTGGTAGACATATTATTTAGGACTTGCAATAATAGAATAAAGATTTCCAGTGAGGCCTTGTAGTTAACTGTATAGAATGGAGAAATACATGGGGAAATGGGTGAAGAATTAAGTTCTGAGCACTGAGTTCACTTCACTATAAAACAAGGACTAAAACTCAAAATGTGAAGATTGCTAAACTCTGGTGTTATAGAAATACATAGCCATGTAAGAAACTTGCTTGTATTTTAAAAACTTACTTGAAGGAGATAAAATAACTATGAATATCTAAAAACATAAACCCAAACACACACACACACACACACACACACACTCTATAATCATTAAAATTTAGAGATAAAGTGAGTTGTATAAGCATACAAAGTAGAAACTTTTTTATATTTATGGAGAGAACATAGAGAAAATGTTTTTAAAATGTGGTAAATACAATACTCATAACCTTACTGTTATAAATGCAGTAACTAGTTTAAAATATATATAAAGAGACATAAACAATAGCAAAGCAACCAAATAGGGCATAGTGGAAGATAAATCAAAATGCATGCTCTAAAATCATAAACAATAGCATTAAATAAATAATGGTATAAAAATACTTGTGAAGCAATAAATAAATGAGTTAATAATGTCATTGAAAGGTAAAGTAAAAATAAAGTTTGAATCATAAAATTAAATTTTAAATATTCTTTAAAATATATAAGACTAAGTAAGAAACACTTTAAAACAAAATAAACAATGGAAAATATTTTTTGCAAAGTCAAACAAAAGGAAGAAACATGCCATTTTAATATTAAAAAGTGATTTCAGAAAAGATAATTAAATGAAAAAATGAACATAAATTTAAAGCTAAAATGGGAAATCTAAAATAAAAATATATATTCTGTAAAATATTAGTGACACAATAATATAAAATCAACAGCAATGTGTAACATGACAAAATATTTCATTCAAAATAGAAATTTTTAATAGGAGACTTTGATTCATCATTTATAGTCCATTTCACTTAGAAATAAATTTAATTAATTAATTAAGCACTTAAGATACTTCTAAAGATATAAATTAGTAATGCCCATATAACTGTATACATGTCAACTTCTATGACACAATTCAGAGAATATATATTTTTTCATAGACCTATCAAACATTTTTCAAAGAGAAAAGCTCTGTAATTTTTATTTATTCATGATTTTTAAGTTCAAAAAAGTATTATGTATTGATTTCAGGTGTACAGCTTAGTGGCTACACAACCATTACTTTACATAGTGTTCCCATTGATACTTCCAGCACACCAACTGGCCACATCACCGTTATCACATAGTAGTAACTACTAGTAGCCTGATGCAAAAAATTTGTGCATGGGGGGAGGTGGTGTTCCTCAGCCCGGCCTGCACCCTCTCCAATCTGGGACCCCTTGAAGGATATCCTACTGCTGGTTTACAGGGATCGGACCTAAACTGTCAGTCAGACATCCCTCTCAAAATCCGTGACTGCTGGCTCCTAACCACTCACCTGCCTGCCTGCCTGCCTGGTTGCCCCTAACCACTCTGCCTACTGGCCTGATCATCCCCAACTTCGCCCCCCCCTGCTGGCATGCTCACCCCCACCATCTCTCCCCACTGGCCTGCTAGCCCCCAGCTATTCCCCTGCTGGCCTGTTCACTCCAAACTGCCTCCCTGCTGTCCTGATCACCTCTAGCTGACCCCCCACTGATGGCCTCTTTGCCCCCAACTGGCTCCCTTGCTGGTCTGGTTACCCCAATGGCCTCGCTCCCCACCAACCTGATCACCCATAACTGCCATCCTCTCTTGGCCTCTAACTGCTTCTACCTCGGCCCCGCCACCATGGCTTTGTCCAGAAGAAAGTCCTGAAGTTCTACTGGTAGGTCTCCCAGTCTAATTTGCATATTACCCTTTTATTAGTATAGATAGAGGCCTGGTGCATGATGGGGGCTGGCTGGTATGCCCTGAAGGATGTTCTGGATCAGGGTGGGGGTTCCCTTGGGGTGTGAGGTGGCCTGGGCGAGGGGCCTGTGGTGGTTTGCAGGCTGGCCAAGCCCCCATGGGGTGAGGGTCCCTGCTGGGGGGTACCTGACCAGCCTGAGTGAGGGGCCAAGAGCTCTTTTCAGGCTATCCAAGCCCCTAAGCAAGGATCCTCACCCCATGGGAGTGTGGCCAGCTTGGGTGAGGGCTGAAGGCTGTTTGCAGGCTGGCCACACACTCTTCAGGGTGGGGATGTCCCACTGGGGTATCTGGTCAGCCTTGGTGAGTGGCTGATGGCTGTTTGTCAGCCAGCCATGGTCCTGGGCAACCTAGATTCCCAGGCCCCCCTTGAGCAGAGGCCACACAGGCTGGAAGTAGGATTCTGAGATTTATTTATCATCTATAATTGAAACTTTGTAGCCTTGAGCAGAGCCTACAGCCAGCCAGGGCAGGCGGGAAGCTTGGCTTCCTCCATCACCAGGGGCAACCAAAGCCTCTCATTCACTCTAGCTCCGTGGCCACTGCCATCTTGGTTGGGTTTATTTGCATACTCGCTCCTGATGGCTTGTGGGCATGGCTTGTGGGTGTAGTGGAGGTATGGTCAATTTGCATGTTTATCTTTTATTACACAAGACTAGACGTCCAGTGCATGAAATTCATGCACGGAGTGAGAGTGGGGGGTGGGGGTGGTGTCCCTCAGACCAACCTGCACACTTTCCAATCTGGGAGCCCTTTGAGGGTTGTCCAACTGCCCATTTAGCCCCGATCCCAGTGGTGGGATCAGGCCTAAAAAGGCAGTCGGACATCCCTT
>PVJC01005708.1:46549-58010 GCA_004026665.1 Murina feae
CTGCAGGCCTGTGTCCCCCCCAACTCTCCTCCCCTACAGGCCTGGCTCCCCCCCAACTGCCCTCCCCTGCAGGCCTGGGTCCCCCCACAACTGCCCTCCCCTGCAGGCCTGTGCCCCTCCCAACTGCCATCCCCTGGTGGCCATCTTGTGTCAACCATCTTTGACCACATGGGAGCAGCCATCTTTGACCACATGGGGAAAACCATCTTGTGATGATCAATTTGCATATTACTCTTTTATTAGATAGGATTCTTCTTATGCTTGACTTTCTTTGTCATGACTATTTTGTACTATAAATTTGTTTTTTAGTCCCTTCACCTCTTTCACCCAGTGCCTCTACCCTACCTTTCCTCTCTCCGGCAATCACAGTCTCTCTTGTACCAATGAATATGTTTCAATTTTTTGTATGTTCATTTATGTTGTTCTTTAGTTTCCACATATAGGTAAAATCATATATTTGTCTTTCTTTGACTGATATATTTCACTGAACATAACATACTCTAGATCCATCAATGCTGTTGCAAATATTAAGATTTCATTATTTTTATAGTCAAGTAGTATTCCATTGTATATATCTACCACCATAATTTTATCCACTCATCTATTGATGGGCACCTGAGTTGTTTTCATTGCTTTGCTATCCTATATAATAAAAGGTGAATATGCAAATCAACCAAATGGCAGAAAGATCGGTAGCTATGATGCACACTGATCACCAGGGGGCAAACACTCAATACATGAGCTGCCCCATGGTGGTCAGTGTGCTCCCACAGGGGGAGTGCAGCTCAGCCAGAAACCCTGAGCTGGGCTCACCACTGGCAAGTACAGCAGCAGTGGCGGGAACCTCTCCCACCTCTGCAGCAGCACTAAAGATGGCTGACTGCCCTGTGGGGAGTGGACCTAAGCTGTCAGTGAGACATCCCCCATGGGCTCCCGAACTGCAAGAGAGTGCAAGCCGGGCTGAGGGACCCCCCAAGTGTACGAATTTCATGTACCAGACCTCTAGTTATAAATAATACTACAATGAACATGAAGTTGAATATATTCCTTTGAATTTGTGCTTTGGGTTTCATTGGATAAATCCCCAGAAAAGGAATGACTAGATCATAAGGCAGGTCCATTTTTAATCTTTTGAGTAACCTCCATATTAATATGGGGAATAATATTAGTTCTTTATAAATTTGGATATTAATTATTTATCAAACATATTATTGTCAATTATCTTATTCCATACAGTAGGTTGTCTTTTCATTTACTTGATGGTTTCCTTTGCTGTGCAAAAACTTTTTAGTTGATGTAATCCCTCTGTTTATTTTTTTTCTCTTGCCCAAGGAGATATATCAGAAACATATTGCTCAGAGAAATGTCAACGATTGCACTGTCGATGGTTTCTTCTAGGATTTTTATGACTTTGAGTCTTATATTTAAGATTTAAATTCATTTTCAAAAAATTGATTTTAGAGAGAGAGAAAGGGAGAAGGAGAGAGAGAAAAAAAACATCAAAGTCAGAGAGAAGCATCAATCAGCTGTCTCCTGCATACCTCCTACTGGGTTCCAGCGCACAATCCAGAAATGTGCCCTGATCAGGAATCCAACCATCAACCTTTTGGTGTGGGATGACACTCAACTGAGTCACACGGTCCAAGGCAAGACTTAATTCCATTTTGAGTTTATACTTGTATAGGTGTAAGGAGATTATCTAGTTTCATTTTTTTGCACGTGCCTGTTAAATTTTCCCAACACCATTTATTGAAGAGGTTGTCTTTTTCCCATTGTACGTTCTTTCATTCTTTGTCAATTATCAGTTGATCATACAGACATGGGTTTATTTCCAAGCTCTCTATTCTGCTCCATTGATTTATATGCTTGCTTTTATATCAGTACCATACTGTTTTGATTATTATGGCTTTGTAGTATAATTTTATATTGGGTACTGTGATATCCTAGTTTTTTTCTTATTTCTCAATATTGCTGAGACTCTTTAGGGTTATTTTTTGTTCCATATCAATTTTTGGATTATTTTTTTTTTTTTAGTTCTGCTTTGTTTAAAGGTCAATGTATTTTTTTAACCCATGATTGGGAATCTGCTTATGCAAATGATTGACTTAACTTATGTACAGATATTTTACTGTATGAGTGGTTGCCCCTAGACCCTGTACCATTCAAGGGTCAACTCTAGTTCTTTTTTGTAATATGTTTGTATTGATTTCAGAGAGAGGAAAGAAGATGGAAAAGAGATAGGAACAACAATGAGAAAGAATCAGAGATCAGCTGCCTCCTATATGCCCCCTGCTGGGGATTATGCCAGCAATCCAGGCATGCACCCTGACTGGGAATTGAACTATGAACTCTTGGTTCATAAGTCAATGCTCAACCACTGAGACACATCAGCTGGGGAACTCTAGTTCTTTTGGAGTATGGCATACCTCTGCATGAGTCACTTTTCAGTGTCAGCTGAGAATTGAGTCTAGCTTTAGGTATAGAATCAAAGAGAGATGTTGGAGTTTGTCCTGCTGTCACTCAATGGTGTTGTGCAAAGCGCTCTTCAGGGGAGAGCAGTCTCTCCAGACTAAGCAGGGTTGATATCCTCAGACAGGAGGAAAACAGCTGCTTCTACTGACAAAGAATATTCATCAGAATTCAGGGATTCAGGGATGGAATCGTTCCATATGTTCCCATTCCAACTCCTGAATTTCATGTATTTCCAATCAATGCCCTCACTTTAAGGATAGAAATGCAGTGAGGTTGGAAATTCAATTTATATTGTAATTCAGCCACTCACATGATGACTTTCTGGTTTTATTTTCTCAGCAATTTCAGTGATCTAGCTGTAGTAGATAAAGGTCTCTTTCAGGGCAAACATAAAAGCTTTCAGGTCATTTATACAGAATTTCAAGAAGGAATTAGAATCCTTGAAAGCACCCTTTCTTTTCTCCACTTTGTACATTGATATAGGAAAAACCAAGTAATAGCATAATATTTACTAGTTTGAGAATGATTTTCAAAGGTATCATATATATGATCACATAGAACTTTGCATCTTATAAGTATTTGAATGTGGATATCCAATAATGTTATCTTTCTTTTCTCTATTGCCACATCACATCATGTACTATTAGTGCTGTTACTACTGGAAATAAAGTGATCAGTGTCTTTATATTTACTCAGAAAAAAACAATTCCAGAAACACCAGAACCAGCTCAGAAACTCATTCTTAAGAGTATGTTTTCCTAGAACCACTCTTTGTACCCAAATCCCTGATAGTCAGGGTTTCCCAGAGAAATAGAACAAACAACATGTGTGTGATTGCAGTACTAAAATAAAACACACATAACATTCCTGGTGGATTTAAAGTCCACACAAAATATTTACACTATTAAACTTAATTGACTGAGAACCAGAAAACTATGGACCAAATCTAGAAATATTATTAGGGAACAATGTAAGAAGACAATGCTAGAAGTAAAAAAGAGAATATATATAATCAGCCAAGAGGTGACAAGAGTGGTGTTAGAATTCTGGACATAAGTTTTCAAGAACTATCAGATAATTATAAAGGTAACTATTACAGCAGTCAATGTAAGAAGGTAGAAGAGAATAATAAAAGGAAAATCATGAGATTTCTACCAGAAGAGTCAAGAAGTAAAAAGGAAATCCAAACCTACGTTAGGAATGCTGAATGACCAGCAAGCACATTATCTGAACAGGAGAAAGTAAAGGCATGGTGGTGACAGTCTATTAAAAACCTACACAGACATGATACAAAGATGACAGATAACTTTGAAAAGCATTATAAAGAATGAAATGAAAGCTCTCCTGAAAGTATTGAGAAGAAATAAATCACCAAGGATAGATGCAATAGAATTACTTCAAGCCATAGAGACTGACTTGTCAAAATCCTAACAAAAATATATCAAGAACTATGGAAAATAAAACAATGGCCTACAGAGTGGGAACATTCATTGTATATCCCAATCTTCAAAAAAAGCAGATGTCACAAGGAGTGCAGTAACTATAGGACCATTGCTGTAATTTCTGATGCAAGTGTTGCTTAAGGTGATACAACAAAAGCTTTACCTTGTATGTAGCAAAAAAATACCAGATGTTCAAGCTGGATTCAGGAAAGGGAGAGGTACGTAATATGAAGTTGTGAACATTTGTTGGATACCAGAGTTTTATAGACTACAGTAAAGCTTTGGAATGTGTTGATTATAAAAATAAAAAAAATAAAAAAGTTGTGGGGTTTCTCTGAAATAAATGTATGTGCCTCAGTAGTTGATTATCCTGTTACTTAACCTGTACTGGAGAGACGAAGCCACTGTCAGGACAGAATATGAAAACATTCAAGGTTTTCATATAGACAAAGGTGTCAGACATCTTACTGTTTAATCTGTACACAGAATATATCATACAAAAACCTGGGTCAGACTCAGAGGAAGGAGGAGTGAAGTTGGTGGAAGAAATATCAGTAAGTTCAGCTATCAATAACTAAGCTATTTCTGTCTTGCTGGCAGAAAGTGGTAATAATTCTAGATGACTTCTGATGAAAATGAAAGAAAGTGCCAAACAGGACTGCATTTGAACATCAAGAAAACAAAAATTGTGACTATAGAGAAACACATAACTTTAACATAGATAATGAAGACAATTTGTATAGATTTCGCTTTCATTCTTTTAGTCATTGATTCAAATGGAGACTGCAACTAAGAAATTAAGAAGAGGCTGAGATTTAGAAGGACAAAATTGAAGAATCAGAAAAGAGCACCAAGAGCAAAAGTGAGTCATTATAAACCAAGCTAAGATCATCCACATCATCGTATTCCTGATTTCAATATTTGGGTGCAAAGATGGGCAGTGAAGAAAGGTGAGAAGGGAAAACAATAACTTATTTTAAATACAGTGTGGGGGAGAGTTCTCCGGATACCCTGGACTGCCAGAAAGACAAACATGGGTCCTAGAATAATGACAAAACTGAAGCTTTACTACTTTGGACACAACATAAGAAGGCAGGTTTCTTTGGAACAGACAATGATGCTATCAAAAATAGAAAGCAGCAGGAAAAGTGGAAGACAAGATATGAGAAGGACTGACTCCATGCAAGAAGCTATAGGCATAATTCTTCAGGAGGAGCATTGTAGGCCTCACTCATTTATAGAGTCACCAGGAGGGAGAGCTGACTCAAAGGCACATAACAAACACACATGACACTCATATATCTACATAGATATACATTATTGATATGAATATGGATATAAGATAGATAGGTATGTATAGATATAATATTTATGAGAGAGAGAGAGAGAGAGAGAGAGAGAGAGAGAGAGAGAGAGAGAGAGAAATTCTCTTGGAAAGAGTTGGCTGACACAATTGTGAAGGCTGGAAATCTGCAGGATAAAGTGCAAATGCAAGACCTAGAGAGTTGTTGCACTTGGACCTTAAAAACAGAATTACCTCTTTTCCAGGAGAGAGCAGTCTCTTTTTAAGAACTTCAATTGATTGAATCAGATCCACCCACATTATTAAGGGCAATTTGTTTCACTTAAAACCACTGTTTTAAATTTTAATTCCTCCAAAAATATCTTCACAGAAACATCTAGGATAGTATTTGACTAAATATGTGGGTAACATGAACCAACCAACTGGACATAAAATTAACCATCACAAACATCAAAAGAAATAGCTAGAAATTCTACAACTAGCAGGAAAGAGAAAAGCACACTGAGACTCAGAGGAGGTGTGGAAGTAAAGTGCAGGGGTATAGAGGTGCTCTGAAAGGGCTGGAAACTGAGGACGCAGTTGTCTTTTTCAATCCGGAGGTAGTCACAAGCTCCCAACAGCCCTGAACTGCAGTTCTGGTGAGTTTCTGGGGATCCAGACTCATACTGAGATAAACTGGATCAGCTGGCATTTGGAGGAACTTGAGGGTGGCCTTCTCTCAGCAGTGCTCACAGCAATTACTGTGGAACACTGAGACCCAGGGCCTCTTAGGGCTGGGCTGAGGATCAGCCATAGCTGTTTGCCCCATGCTGTTGATTCCCTGAGACCCTGCTCTACCCAAGCTGCCAGCAGAGGCTTTTGCATATGAATAGCCTAGCCCTTTGCAATCTAAAATTACCTAACAAACTGCAACTGGATCACAGAGACCCAGAACATGCAAAATAAGGCTCAAGGCCCCACAGCAGCTTGCATTGCTTCACAGCTGGGCCTCATCTGGGCATCTCCAAACCCTAAAGAAGTGGAATATAGATATCTCTCTGTAGCTCCTGCTGGGTAGCCTCAGACAGAGGCTAAATTAGCATCTCTTTAGAGATCCAAGAGCCAGTGTACCCAGGGACCATCCAGATTACAACTCCTCAGATCCACAAGGGACACACTCAGAGGGCAGACTCAGTGATCACCAAAGCCCCACTGAAGCAAGTCTTGCCCCATAAAGGTATCTCCAGCATAGAAGTTCTCCCACTGTAGACATAGCTGATTCTCACAGCCAAGTGGCCTGGAGGTCAATTCCTCCCAGTGATACCAACAATAATCAAAGCTTTAACTACAACAAGGGCCAAAATACAACTGTCTGCACAAAGCCTACAAAGGGGTGCACCAAGAGTGTCCACCTCAGGTAATTGGGCAGGTTGAGCCACTGGGCCCTATAGGACACCTAGTGCAGAAAGCCACTCTATCAACGCAGGGAAGCAGCCAAAATGAGGAGACAAAGAAACAGGTCACAAATGACAGAAATGTAGGAAAGCAAACTAGTGGATATAGAGTTCAAAACCACTGTTATAAGGTTTTTCAAGAACTTTCTAGAAACTACTGATAAATTTAGTGAGACTCTCAAGGGTATGAAAAAGGACCAGCTAGAAATTAAGCATACACTGACTGAAATAAAGAATAACATACAGAGATCCAACAGCAGACTAGAGGATCCCAAGAATCAAGTCAAAGATTTGAAATACGAAAAAGCAAAACATACCCAACTGGAAAAGCAAAAAGAAAAAAGAATCCAAAAATATGAAGACAGTGTAAGGAGCCTCTGGGACAACTTCAAGTGTACCAACATCAGAATTATAGGGGTGCCAGAGGGAGAGAGAGAGCAAGATATTGAAAACCTATTTGAAGAAATAATGACAGAAAACTTCCTCTACCTGGTGAAAGAAATAGACTTACAAGTCCAGGAAGCACAGAGAATCCCAAACAAAAGGAATCCAAAGAGGACCACACCAAGACACATCACAATTAAAATGCCAAGGGCAAAAGACAAAGATAGAATCTTAAAAGCAGCAAGAGAAAAGCAGTCAGTTACCTACAAGGGGGCACCCATACAACTGTCAGCTGATTTCTCAACAGAAACTATGCAGGCCAGAAGGGATTGGCAAGGAATATTTAAAGTGATGAATAGCAAGAACCTACAACCAAGATTACTCTACCTAGCAAAACTATCATTCAGAATTTAAGGTCAGATAAAGAGCTTCACAGACAAGAAAAAGCTAAAGGAGTTCATCACCACCCAACCAGTATTATATGAAACGCTGAAAGGTATTCTTTGAGAAGAGGAAGAAGAAGAAAAAGTAAAGATAAAAATTATGAACAACAATACATATCTATCAACATGTGAATCTAAAAATCAAGTGAATAAAAAATCTGATGAACAGAATATACTGGTGAATAGAATAGAATCAGGGCACAGACAGGGAGTGGACTGACAATTTTCAGAGGGAAATGAGTGTGGGGGGTGTGGGAAGAGCCTGGACAAAAATCATACACCTATGGATGAGGACAGTGGGGGCGGGGCTAAGGACAGAGGGTGGAGTGGGAACCAAGAGGAGGGATTCTATGGGGGGGAAAAAGAGGAACAACTATAATAATCTGAACAATAAAGTTAGAAAAAAAGAAATATCTGAGTAGTTTTAAGCACATGAGTTTTCTTATTGTAACATAGAAATAATAATGATTATGTAAATGTTGTTTTGTGATTTAATATGATCATAAATATAAAGTACAATAGCAGATTAGTAGCTCATATTTAATAAACTAGAGGCCTGGTGCACAAATTCATGCATCAGTGGAGTCCCTCAGCCTAGCCTGTGAGAATGGGCCAAAACCAACTCTCCAACATCCCCAAGGGGTCCTAGATTGTGTGAGAAGGCACAGGCTAGGCCGATAAATCCCACTGGTGTATGATTGGGGCCAGGTAGGGACATGGGAGGTTGGCCTGCTGGGGAGGCGATGAACTGTGGGATGGCTCCAGGGCATGTCTAGCCCATATTATTCAGTCCTGATCAACCAGACCCCAGCAGCAAGCTAATCTACCAGTCAGAGTGTCTACCTCCTGGTGGTCAGTGCACATCATAGCAAGTGGTTGAGTGACCTTAGCATATCATTAGCATATTATGCTTTGATTAGTTGAACAGCCAAACAGACGACTGGACACTTAGCATATCAGGTTTTTATTATATAAGATTGGCAATCAGTCATAAGTAATTGTTTATGTTATTTTAATCTAATTTATTCAAATGATAAATGAAATTGTATTTCCTGCTTTTGTTGTTTATTATTATGTCATACGTTTTGTTTAGATATTGTTATATGAAATTAATAACTATTATGGATACATAATATTCCATCAAGTGGAATTCTATATCATAAATTTATGTCATAGATTTTGGAGGAAAATACACACTGCTTTTTATTTTTATTATTACTCTTTATAGAACATTTACATGCTCCCAAACACCTGTTGGAATGCCCATCATCAAATGAGTGGATTAGAAAACTGTGGTACAGCTTCACAATGGAATACTATGCTACTGTAAAAAAGAAGGAATAGCATGGATAGAACTGGAGACTATTATGCTAAGTGAAACAAGCCAGTCAGAGAAAGATAAATATCACATGATCTCACTCATTTGTGGAATATAAAGAACATCATAAACTGATGAACAAAAATAGATCCAGAGACACAGAAGCATTGAACAGACCATCAAACCTCAGAGGGGAGGCAGAGAAGGGTTGGGGGGGGGGTAGAGATCATCCTGAGGGACTTCTCTGCATGCACATAAGCATAACCAATGGTTACAGACAGGGGGGTGGGGTGAGGGCATGTGCCAGGGACAGGGGAGGCCGGGGGTGGTCAACGGAGGGGAAAGGAGGCATATGTACTAGTATTTGTAATACTTTAAACAATGAAAATTAAAAAACTCAACTCTTGCCTATTCCATATTTTCCTTTACCCTCTGTCTTAGAGCTTAAAATGGTCACAAAAGTCACATAACTCGGCAATCATTTTTTCTAGGGTTAAAGGGTATAAATGAGAGCACCTGAGAGACTGCTTTTAAAATGCTTGTGATAATTTCCATAGCACCGTCCTTGATATTTGACCATTACTTGAAAGTTATGGTGGGAAAGTATATGAGCAAAACTTCACTAGGGGATTTCAATTACTGTGTGCCCAATTCTGCTTCCATCCCCAATGAGATCACAGATGCGGCCAAATACAGATATTTCTCAATAAGAACAATTGGTTGCTGCTTTGTGATTTGAATTAGGAACAATTTGCAGGTCACATGATTCCCATTCTCATGCTTTTTTGTTCCATTCTTTTACAAGGAATTATCTTCAATTAATTATTTGAAATTATAAATTTATTGTATCAGCTGTAGTCATTATCTAATATAATAAAAGAGTAATATGCAAATTGACCATTACCCAAGACACCTAAGCCACGCCTCCCAGCCAATCAGAGCAGCTGTATGCAAATTAACCCAGCCAAGATGGAGGCCAGTAGCCATGGAGCTAGATTCAAACCAAAGGCTTCTATTGCAACTGCCTGCCTAGACTGGCTGAGCCTCTGCTCATGGCCACACCCACCAGCCAATCAGAGTGGCTGTATGCAAATTAACCCAGCCAAGATGGAGGCTGGCAGGGCGGCTCTGCACTGGGAGCCTCCATGGCTGGCATAGCTGTGCCAGGTGTGTCAGCTCAGTGGGGGGGGGGGGTCCGGCCTGGGGCCTCCTTGGGGCATCCAGGAGTGCCTGTCCTGGGTCCACTGCCTGGTTCCACCCTCTGGAGGCCTGTGCAGGGCATGCAGGAGCAGCCGTCCTGGGTCTGCTGCCTGGTTCTGCTCTGGGGGCCTCCACAGGGTGTGTGGGAGTATCTGCTGCACAGTGTGGAGAATCTGAAGCCCATCTGCTGCCCGGCTACACCTCAGGCGTGTTTGTTCAGCAGCAGAGCCCCACCGAGGGATCTTGCACCAGCTTCCGCCCCTGGCTCGCCACCCAGCTCTGAACCAGGTGTGTCCCCTCAGTGGTGGGGGCCGACCAGGCGTGTGCGATCGTGGGCCCTCCAGTGGGAAATGTCCATACTTGCACTCACCAGCCCTCCCACCCCCCCAGTGCACGAACCCTTAAGGGGCTGTGGGCAGCCTGAAAATGGCCCTCAGCCCCTCACCCAGGCTGGCCAGGCATGCCAGCGGGTGGACATCCCCCCTGAGGTGTCCCAGACTGCAAGAGGGCACAGGCCGGGCTGAGGGATCCCCCCCCCCGGAGTGCACAAATTTTTGTGCACCGGGCCCCTAGTATGTTAATAATGGCTAGTTTTCTATATTTCCAAAGATAGACCAACACTCAACATAATTGGGAAGAGGATGATGGAGAAGGGCAGCTCCAAGGAGGGTATTTCTGATACTTGAATACACCACAGACTCTGGGAAGAAGATGGGCTTTGGAAACAATTTTAATTAGAGGTCAGAGTCCAACATCTCTACTTACCAGCTGTAGCAACTTGACTAACTTACTTCAACTTTCTTGTTGTTTGTTTCCTTATTGGCTTGATTAGGATAACAAAACCTATCTCATAGTGTTGCTAATATACTTAAATTATCTAAACTAATAAAAGCGAAATATTAAAATTAACCGTTTCTCCGAGACAGGGTAAGCCACGCCCACCAGCCAATCAGAGCGGCTGTATGCAAATTAGCCCAGCCAACATGGCGGCCGCCACTCCCGGACCTGAGTAAACAGCCCTTTCCATTGCGGCAGCAGCAAAAGTGAAGCTGCGCCCTTCAGCTCAGCTCCGATTAAACTGCCTCTAGCGAAACACAGCTTTTTGAAACATTGTAACAATCATAGAAACCTCCGGAGCTGAAGGAAAGAGCAGCTCCGGCCTAACCAGTAACAGTAACAATTGTTTCATTATAGATGCTGCGAGGTGAGGCAGAGAAGGCTTCGTTAGTAGTTAGAAGGCCGCCTTAAAGGAACAGTGTATCAATTACCCCAGGCCTTCAAGGAACAGTATCAATTATAGGAGAAAAAACTCCAGACCTGTGTCCAGCCAGCCTTGCTGGGACGTTGGGCAATGGGAGCTGTGGGCAGCCTTAAAGCCCCTCACCCAGGCTGGTCAGGCATGCCAGCAGGTGGGCATCCCCCGAGGGGTCCCAGACTGCGAGAGGGCACAGGCCGGGCTGAGGGAC